>ML241743.1:55165-78579 GCA_005239495.1 Nicotiana undulata
TCGTTTGGTTTAATTATGGTAAGTTGGATCTGGGTCGTTGATCACATATGATCAACGACTCAAATCAAGCGTGGGGTTGGGTCGGGTAGGATTAAAGACTGGGCTGGGTTGATGGGCTGGTTAAATGGGCTGGATATTGGGTTAAAGAGGATCAGACGGATTGGGTTAAATGTGGCTAGGATTTAAATAGGAGTGGCTAATTGCTAACTACCCAAAAAATATAGATAATTAATTACTTGAAATAGCCAATAATTATATAAAATGAAATTAAGTTAAAAATAGGTAAAGTTACAGTAATTGGCTAGTATTGAGTGTAAATATGCATGAATTTCGAATTAAAATAGTCTAAAATGTCAAATTGGGCTAGGATTGCAAAATTATTGTAATTGGAATTAAATAAGACCCAATTGACTAATTCGTGAAATAATTAGATTTTAATGGATAAAAATGATTATAAATAACATACTAGGCTAAAAACAAATATTTTAAAGTTATTTATGACATAATTTATGATTTATTTAAATATGAAATATTAAATAAACGGGGAAATAATTTAAATAAAAATAGGGAAAAATACTCATCATTACAAAGAGTAATTTAGAAAGCTTATATGCAAATTTGCAAATAGTTTGAGGAAAAAATTGGGTATCAACAGTCAGAGGAGAAATAGCCCGATTACGCACTAAAGGGCACCTCTGAGAGTTCCTCATCCACCGAACTAAAAATCGCTTTCTAGAAAGAGAGGCAGACAGGAGAAACGGAACAAGACCTCGGCACATTGTTCACATGATCATTGGGGGGCCGACGCTCCTCAGGGTTCAGCGGCCGAGCGGACAAAAATACCTGCCACAACAGAAAGGAAAATTCATAACTACATGCTCGAGGACATTATCGCATTCAGTGAAGAGGACTTCGAGACCTTGTCTCAACCATATAATGATGCACTAGTAATTTCTTTTCTTTTGAATAAAATTCAAATCAAATGTGTGCCCGTGGATCCAGGTAGCTTGGCCAACATAGTCAGGTCGAAGGTGGTAGAGTAGCTCGGACTGCTTATGGTTCATCTTTTGTGGCATATGAATGTTGTTTATGAGAGTGAGTGAATTCTTTCAATTTGAAGTTCCTAATCGTTCTTAAATTTTATTGTGTGTGGAACTAATCTCTATTGTTGTGTGAGGGACCTTGATTCATGAAGGAAAGGTAATGTTGTTGACCTCTATGTTAGAGTAATTGAGTAATTTTGTTAATGATGCATGGTACTTGTGAGTCAATTCATGAGGTGAAGTTGTTACACTGTTGTGCTTAGTCTATTTTAAATATTCTTGGTGTAATGAGTTAGGGGAGTTGTTTAATAAGGTTGTGTCTTTATGAAGTGTAGTTTTATTGCTCGTGGACGAGCAATGGTTTAAGTGTGATGTGTTGATGGTAGGCTATAATTTTGTGTTTTAGTCGCTTATTGCACTCCAATTTACTGCACTTTAACTGACTTGAACATTAATCGCTAGTGTTTTACATTAATGATGTGTTTTATGCTTTATAGGAGTGACTCCGAGCTATGTAGATGTTGTGGAGCTAATTCGAGTTATTTAGAGCTTTGAAGTCTATGTACAATCCCAAGGAATTAAGTTGGGATCGTGTTCGGGGGTCAACAGACGATCGCGCATTTAAAGAACAAAACGATGAATCGAGCAGAACGCCACCCAAGTGCGGGAGCGCGCACTAGAAGCGCACTAAGCACACATGTGGGGAAGAGAAGTGGCTAAAATTCGCAACTAAGTGCGCAAGCACACTTCCAGGTGCGTGGCCGCGCACGTCAAACTTTGAAAAAGTGTCCTATTTCGCGTTGTAAAAGGTGTTTCCATTTGGGCCCGACCCTACCTGGTATATACACATAGAAAAACTATCTTACGAGGACGTTTAGCATATATTAGACCTAAGGCAGCTAAGGAGGAGGTGGAGAAGCAAAAGCTAAAGGAATCCATCGTGCAATCTCAGCTCAAGACAATGGTTTGGATTGTTTTATGTTTTCCTTTAACTTAATCATTGTTATGCTAGACTTATATTTTATATAGATGTTAAAATAATCTTACTTTATATGTTATTATAATAAAATAAATATTACATAGAATATGACATCCAGAAAAATTAGAAGTTGATGCCCAAAACTGAGAAGATGTTTGGAATGAATTTTAAGTTGTTTTTTAGTTTCTTTAGTGTCACAATATTAAAAATTGTTTAAAAGAAGTTAAAAATGACAAAAACAAGAGAAAACTATTAAATATGACTTTTCAGAACAAAACTTTTGTGATGATCCGATAGGTCATTAATAGTTTTACCCTTTATTTTTGTATTTCGAAATCTGGAATAGCTCTGTTTAGCTTTTCTCGATTTGCGTGTGCAATCTAAGTCCTTTTTTCTTGGATGTTTTTATGAGAATAAATTGACGAAAATGTGAAAATGTGCCTTAAAACTCATTTGAGTTGACTATAGTCAACATTTGCGTAAACGAAGCTGAACCAGTGTTTGGACGGTCCAAGTTTATCCAAACCGTGATTTGAGACTTGGGCTTATACCCGGAATCCAATTCAAAAGTCCCTAACTTGATTTAATGTAATTTTTTAAAAATTAGAAGTTTAAAGGCTTAAAGAATTCCTTAGTTTGACCTTGAGCTGACTTTATTTCTACCTAGCTCGGATTTTTGTCCTGGACACATGGTATAGGTTCGCTTCATTATTTATAATCTGTCCGCAAAATTTGGTGCAAAACTGAGTTGAGTTAATGTGATTCAGATGTTCGATAGAAAAATTGGAAGTTATTAAGTTTCTTTTAAGATTTCTTTTCCTTTGATGTCCGATTTGTGGTTCTATGTGATATTTTGATGTTCTGATTACACGAGCGAGTTCATATGATGTTATTACACTTGTGTGCATGCTTGGTTTGGAGCCCGACGGTCTCAAGTGAGTTTTGGATATTCTACGGATGATTTTGAACTTAGGAAAAATGATGGTTTTGATTTCTACTGGTGCATGGTGAATGCTTCTTCACGACCGCGAAGATACTCCTGCGATCGCGAAAAGTAGTCTGTGATTAGGGAGGACTAGTTCTTCGCAAACGCGAAGTTCTGGTAGCAAACACGATGTAGATGGGGGCTTGCCATTCACGAACGCGAAGCATTGGGTTATTCTTGGGGAAGCTGCACTTGTGTTCATCGCGAACGTAATGGCCAGGGGGAAGAGACATGGCGAACGCGAGGAACATTTCACGAATGCCAAGGCCATTTAGACCACAGTGCTACAGAATGTGGTAGATCCTTCGCGAACGCGAAGAAGACCTGACACCAGGGATTTAAAATATCCCAAATACGGAATTTCACCCATTTTCACCATCTTTTCATTATGGCTAGGCCTAGAGGCGATTCGGAAGAAAAATCTCATCATCCTTTCACAGGTTACTGTACTTTGACCTGTTTTATTTGATTTCCATCATCATCCATAAATTTCTAACCTTAATCTATGTTTTTCCATGGAAGAAAATAAGGGATTTGGGAAGAATTGGGAGTTTTTTTAAAATTGAGATTTAGACCTCAAAAAGAGGTCGGATTTCGAAACAAATTACGTAATCAGACCCGAGGGAAAATGGGTAATTGGATTCCGAACCTCGAATTTTGGCCAAGCGAGCCCGGGGTTGACTTTTGTTGACTTTTTACAAGAAGTGTAAATATCTTATCTTTACGTATTGTAATTTATTTTCCTAGAATTATTTGATGTAAAACGTAATGGAATACTCGACATAGGACGTCCAAACATGTAATGCAAACTTATACATGTGACATATGGGACTATAAGACCAAAATGATCACTCATACACTAAACATATGTTGACAAGGCCATAGCCTCTAAGAGTACATAAACGTCATAAAGGTCGGGACAGGGCCACGCCATACAAATAAATTAATGTCCAAATCATACTGATCAAATAGGCAACCCCAGAGCATGTGGAGTGCACCAACACCTTTCGCTTAGCTGATAGCCTACTAGGAGGACTACCAACCTGTCTATCGGGACCTGCGGGCTTGACACACAGTGTTCCCGGAGAAAAGGGACGTTAGTACAAATAATGTACCGCGTATGTAAGGCATGAAAAGTAGTATATAATAGACATGAATGAAACGTGAAGTAAATAACTCGACTTGTAAGTCTTAATAGCTATGTGAACCATGAAATGTTTACAATGTCATGCATGTGCGTATAAATGTCGTATCATGCATAGGTATATGCTTACATAATGTCATCAAACCTCTAAGGGCATCCCATCATATCATCTCGACCTCTATGGGCATAATCTTCCATGTATACCAACTGATATGGTGGTGTTGCGTATATAACGCCATATCCTTTCTCCATATCCCATATACATATACTATATGCATATATAACATCGAGTCATGGGTCAGTATACATGTATAAATTAATCCAACGCATAATGAAGTAAGTCATAATATTCCTCGGAATGTAGTGAGACCCATGAACTGACGATATTATAGTAGGACATATGGGAAACCCTAATACTTCTAAGAATAGAATCATTTGTGAAGGTTGCGTGCTTGCTCGTTTCATTGTATCATACGAATCATACCAAAAGGAAAGAAGGGAAAGCCTTAACATACCTTAAGTCTGTGCTTAGCAACTTGAAGTAAATCCTCTTCTTTTTAACATCCATGACCAAATCTTGAACTATGTGATTGCCCACGGATGGTGTTTTCTTTAGAACGCTTCTCCCCTTTTTTTTTTACGTGAAAATAGACTTCCCTCAGCAAAAGTCAGTTGGCTGAGTTCTACTTTCTCCTAGCCAGTGGTGAAATTTCCAAATCCCCTCATCTTTTCGTACTTGCCTTTCCCCTTTCTACTCCCCCAAATGAATTTATGATATGGATTGAAAATAAAGTGTAAGGGACCCATCCCTATGTGTTTGTCGGGTAATCAATAATTTTTTTTAGGTGTCAAAATTCTATTGGATTTCCTTTTTTATTTTTCAATTCTTTTCTCTACATGGCTGGATTTAAATAGATCCCTTAAAATATCAATAAGTCACGGGTATCTTATAACATTGATAAACCCACTAATATTTTATAAAAATATTTACGGAGAAATACATACTTTATCAAATTCTAAAAATTCTACTTTAATCTTAAGTGTCCATTTTTCTTTTTATGTACTATTAATTCTCTAAAATAAAATACTATCTACTCTTATAATAAATAAAATCTCATTTATAAACTCCCACGTGTCATGTATATAATTTAAAACTTATCACAACCATATAAAATAATATTTATCAACTTTTACTGAAAATGTTTTACTTCAAAGAAAATACATATCAAGTAAATATAAAGTAGTTCCAAAATTCGTGAAACTTACAGAGTCTTGCATCGATATCTTCATGTATAAACTTAATCACTTACAAATCATACATTATTACTTCGACGGATCATAACGTTAAGGTACAAGATGTTTCACCTAGCCCAGATGTTATGATTTTCCATTTAGGCCTGAGGACGAGTCGTCTTACAGAGTTATCACATGTATTGTTTCAGTTTGCCATAGAGATGCTTCAGTTCTATTTAATCCAGTCTCTTCTTATTCCTTCATGTCATCCTATTTTTCCACATATTTGATTGTGCCTCATGATTCATTGAGTGCTCCTATGTATATGTCTATGCCTGTGAGAGATTCTATCGTTGTAGATCGTACTATTGGAAATCTTGAGACTAGCATAAATCTTTACTTTTTGATATAGTAGATTTTTACGTTATCCGGGGTATGAATTGGTTGTCACGTTATCATGATATATTGGACTACCACACGAAGACGGTGACCTTACCCATACAGGGTTTTCCTCGATTAGAGTGGGAGGGGGACTCCTGGCTATTAAACCAGCATGGTTATTTCATATGTGAAGGCTCGACGCATGGTCGAGAAGGGATGTCTAGCATATTTGGCCTATGTTTTTTATTCGAGTGTGAAGGTTCCATCCATGGATTGAGTACCAAATGTGTGTGAGTTTCTAGAGGTATTTCTTGCAGATCTTCCGGTGATGCCACCTGACAGAGATATTGACTTCTATATTAATTTGGCTCAAGATAACATGCCCATTTCTATTCCATCATATCGTATGGCCCCGCCGTTGTTGAAGCAATTGAAGGAGCAGTTGCTAGATTTTCTTGATAATGGTCTTCATCAGACCTAGTTTCCTATAATGAGGTGCGCCTGTGTTGTTCGTGTAGAATAAAGATGGATCGATGAGGATGTGTATAGATTATCGATAGTTGAACAAAATCACTATCATGGACAAGTATCAGTTACCAGGGATTGATGATTTATTAGATCAGCTTCAGGGTGCCAAGGGGTTTTCTAAGATCTATTTGAGGTCTGACTACCATCAGTTGAAGATTACAGCATCTAATGTCCCTAAGACGGCTTTTCAGACTCGGTATGGGCATTACGAGTTTCTAGTGATTTCATTTGGGTTGACAAATGCCCCAACAACATTCATGGATTTGATAATTCGGGTGTTTAAGCCCTACTTGGATTCTTTTGTGATTTTATTCATTGATGCTTTCTTGATCTACTCCCGTAGTACAGAGGAGCATGAGCAGTATCTTCGGATTGTACTTTAGACTGTAAGAGATAGCCAGTTATATGCCAAGTTTTCAAAGTATGAGTTTGGGTTAGACTCTGTTACCTTTTTGGTGCATGCTGTATCGGGAGAGGGCATAAAGGTGGATCCCAAGAAGATTAGGGCAGTTCAAAACTAGCCTAGACCTATTTCAGCTACAGAGATCTAGAGTTTCCTAGGTTTGGCAGGTTATTATAGTCGATTCGTGGAGGGGGTTTCATGCATAGCAGACCTACTTACCAGGTTGACCCAGATGGGTGCCCCATTCAGATGGTCGGATGAGTGTGAGTTGAGATTTCAAAAGTTCAAGACTGCTTTGTCTATGGCATCAGAGTTGGTGTTTCCTATTGGTTCAAGATCGTACATAGTGTATTTCGATGCATCTTGTATTGGGCTCGGTGCAGTATTGATGCAGGATGGCAGGGTGATTTCATATGCGTCATGGAAGTTGAATGTTCATGAGAAGAATTACATTGTTCATGATTTAGAGTTAGCAACCATTGTTCATGCGCTGAAGATTTGGAGGCACAATCTTTATGGTTTGTCGTGTGAGGTAATCTTGGATCATTGTAGATTGCCGTGCTTGTTAAAACATGAGGATATTAACTTAAGGCAAAGGAGGTGGTTGAAGCTATTAAGGACTATGATATTACCATTTTGTATACTACCGGAAAACGAATGTGGTGGCTGGTGCCTTGAGTAAAAATGCGGTGAGTATGGGTAGCCTTTCGTATATCCCGATTGGTGAGGGGCCTCTTGCAACAGATGTTCAGGCTTTGGCAAGTGAGCTCCTGAGGTTAGATGTTTTAGAGACTAGTCGTGTTTTAGCTTGCATGGTCGCTCGGTCTTCCTTGTATGAGCACATCAAAGAGCGTCAGTATGATGATCCCTATTTGCTTGTTCTTAAGGACACGATATGGCACAGTGGTGTCAAGCAGGTTACTGTTGTAGATGATGGGGGTTTGAGGATACAGGGTCGTATCTATATGCCCAATGTGGACGGGTTTCGTGAGTTGATTCTTCATGAGGCCCACAGTTCTCAGTAGTCTATACATCTGGGCACCGCCAAGATGTATTAGGATTTGCGGAAACATCATTGGTGGAGGAGGATGAAGAAGCACATAGTTGCATATGTAGCTCAAGGTCTAAATTGTTAGAAATTAAAGTACGAGCATTAAAGTCCTGGTGGTTTGCTTCAGAGGTTAGAGATTCCTGAGTGAAAGTGGGAACGTATCACTATCGATTTTGTTGTTGGATTCCCACTGACACAGAAGAAGTTCGATGTGATATGGGTCATTGTGGATAGGTTGACCAAGTCGGCACATTTCATTCCAACGGAAGTCACACATTCTTAAGAGCGATTAGCCGAGATCGACAGCCGCGAGATCGTTCGTCTTCATTGTTTTCCCATATCTATCATTTATGATCGAGGTACATAGTCCACCTCGCACTTCCGGAGGTCTGTACAACATGAGTTGGGCATGTAGGTTGAGTCGAGTACAACATTTCATCCTTAGGAGGATGGACACTCCGAGCGCATTATTAAGATATTGGAAGATATGTTTCGTGCTTGCCGCTTGCAGAGTTTTCTTACAACATCAACTACCAGTCGAGCATTCAGATGGCTCCCTACGAGGCATTATACGGGATGCGGTGTCGTTCGCCAGTTGGATGGTTTGAGCCGGGGGAGGCTCGGTCTAGGCATAAGAGTTATGCTAACCGTAGAGTTCATGATGTAGGATTCATGGTTTGGGAGAAGGTATTTCATTGGGTTTAACCCATTAAGGGTGTGATGTGATTCGAAAAGAAGGGCAAGTTGAGCCCTAGGTATATCAGACCATTTGAGATTCTTGAGAGAGTGAGTGAAATGTCCTACAAGCTCGCATTGCCACCAAGTTTATCAGTAGTCCATCCAGTGTTCCATGTGTCCATCTCTAGAAGTATCGCGGTGATCCGTCCCATCTTCAGCTTAGTCCAATTGGACAAGGATTTAACTTTTGAGGAAAAGCTCGTGGCTATTCTAGCCCGGCATGGCTGTTAATTGAGGTCTAAGAGTTATCCTTAAGTTCGAGTGCAGTGGAGAGGTCAGTTCATCGAGGTTGCCATGTGGGAGTCTAAGTCAGGCATGCAGAGTAGATATCCGCACCTTTTGACCAGTCCAGGTACCTATCTATGTCCGTTCATGGATGAACATTTGTTTTAGAGGTAGAGACTGTGATGACCTGATAGATCTGTTTAGCCTTCCTCGATTAGCATGCGCAATCCGTTTCCTCTTTCCGCAAAGTTTTTATGAGAAAATTGAAGAAAATGTTAATGTAAGGGCCCGTAATTTTTTTTCTAAACACTGAGATTATGTGATGCCGGAGTAGGCGTTGGATTGAACAGTACGCTGGGGACTTAAAGGAAATATATTGCAGATATAGGAATTATGCGGCCCATTATGCAGCCGCATAATTACTATGTGGGCCGCATAATGGTCGCAAAGTGAAGATGCTTTTTCGGCCAATTTTGAGGTCAATATTGCGGCCAATTATGCGACCACATTACCGTTTCGTGGTCCGCACTTTGCTCGCATAATAATCCTTAGATTGTTGTGGTGGGAGGTTCTGTGGCGCATTATGCGACCGCATAACAGATTTGCGGGCTGCATAACGGCCGTACAGTGAAGCAGGCCAGCCAGCTCCGAGGGTTCTTTTTCACGGTCATTTTACCAACCGCAATATCATTATGCGGTCGCATATGTGACCCCAGATCATGTCATGGGGCTTCATTTTTTGGAGTTTTAAAACTCGACCCTATTCCATTAAAACACATACCATATACCATTTTTGAGCATATTCCTAATATTTTAAGAGTGTGCGAGAGAGTTCTTATAGTGGGAGAATAAACTTCAAACAAATATCCAATAATTCTTGCTAAATCCTCGAAGATTATCAAGAAGGTACTCATATTAAAGGTAAGAATCTATACCTTAGCTTAATTTCGAAGATCTTATCAAAACGAGATAATTAGAAAGACAATTATTGGGTGGGATGGTATATATCTTGTATGCATGTACTCTTAAAGTATCTGGGGAGGTTGTGAGCTAATAATGGATTGAGGAATGGTAAAATCTTTCATAAAAGGGCCTTAAAACATTAATGTACACCTAGTGTTTGATTTGTGCTCAAATGAGCGGAATAATGACCACCTTCCTAAATTTGGTCCAACTTGTCGTATCTCGAAAATACATCGAACTGCTAATAATTTCGGAACGTTTTAAAGTGTAAAGGGAGCTCAATTAATGTATGTTCGCTAAACCCCCTTCTTAATTGATCATTATGGAATTGATTATTCCTAATTTGTTGTGTTGAGGGATATATATTCAATATTTATTCTAAATTCTTTGTCGTGTCATCTTGTCTTGTGAGGTTGTGTTCAAAATGTGGATTATTTTCTAGAAATGCTAAGACCACATGTCAAAAATTGAATAAAGGTTGTTATGCAAAATTGTATGAAAAGACTTCATGTTCTTAGGATTCCCAAGTTTGCCCATATGTGTACTAATGCCTTAGATGATAGGCCTTATTGTTGTTGATGATAATGATATTTGATTGTGAAAAAAAGAGATACTAGAATTAGGTAATACGGCCAAGTGCCACGAACGACTTTATAATTGAGGCCACTCGTGCCAATGTATTGAAAAGATAGGAAAGAAGTATGAAAGTAGTTGATTGATTAAACGGAGTGATGTCTCGAGTGAGATGGCCTAGCCAGTCGGGCTGTGATCGGACGCCATGCCGCACACATCGTGGTAACTGTGCTGGAAATGATAATTTGAATTGTGGTTATGGTTGATGTCTCAAGTGAGATGACCTAGCAAATTGGGCCGTGATCAGGCTTCCTGAATGAACACGCTGGTATAGTTATTTATGGTATGTTGGAACTAAAGATTCCCCAACCTAATATGATGGAAATTGACTTGAGAACTTATGTGATCCTTACTTGATGTTTTAGTATTATTGAAGCTCTTATTGAACTCAAGAATTTTTCCCCTTGTATTATTATTCATTATATTAAGACGGTGTTTTAGTTTTACATATTAGTGGTGCATTCTCTTCCCAACGGACACGGTGAGCCCCACTTCATCCCGTGGTCATGAATTGTATCTTTTGTTCATTTTGTTGTCTTGTTTTGAGGTATAGCCGAGGCCTTGTCTCCATAGACACTATATGGGTTGTATATGGGTGTTTGAAAGGTCAACGGATTATGTTGTGTTTTAGACCCATGTTCCACTCAATCATAAGAATGTGTGTATTTTGAAACTTAACAGTGATGTAATTGATGAAATGATTTAGTAATGTATATGTGATCTTCCTACTGTCTAACTAATGAAACATGTCTTCTCTTGATCATACGTGAGTTGGGTAGAAAGTGTCTAACATGCTTGCTCGACCGGGCCCACTCGGTTGATCGCCGGTCACGCTTCCCGAGATTGGAGCGTTATTGTTAAATCTTACCATAAAACTCATTTGAGTTGACTATGGTAAACGTTTTGCATAAACGAACCTGGATTAACACTTTGACAGTCTCGGTGGGTCCATATCATGGTTTGGGACTTTGGCGTATGCCCGAAATCGGATTTGGACGTCCATAACTTAATTTAACTTAATTTGTTAAAAACTAGAAGTTCAAAGGCTTAAAGACTTCATAAGTTTGACCGTGAATTGACTTTGTTTTTAACGGGCTTGGATTTTATCCTTTCAGTATTTCTAACTTCTTTGCAAAATTTGGTGCAAAAAAGAGTTGATTTGACGTGATTCGGACGTCCGATAGAAAAATTGAAATTTCTTAAGTTTCTTTGTAATTTCCTTTATGTCGGTGTCGATTCGTGGTTCTAGGTAATATTCTCATGTTTTGATCACGTGAGGGAGTTCATATGATATTATTACACTTGTGTATATGTTTGGTTTGGAGCCTGTGAGGCTCACATATATACATTGTATCAGTTCCCACAAGTTTTACCACGTCATAAATTTACTCCGAAGATAAAACCACACAATGTACTGCATAACTCATATACTATTGCAATACCTTCCGACCGCATTAGCTACTAGTAGCATACCTCATATCAGATAAAACCTTATGTCGAACCTTTGCAACACTTCCAATGATAAAATATTATGTTGATATTCATAAGCACCAATCAAATCAACATTCACGGACCTCTCTCGCCTATCAATGTAACGACTTGACAAGTCATTTTGATTTCTAGCTTTCCATTGTGTGATTAGAGAATTTGAGTGACTTCATATGGTTAATTAGGACTAGGGTGCATGGTTGATTTTGATTTTTGATTTGTTCGGGTTTGGTTTGAGAGAGTGATTATCAATTCGGAAGCTTTAAGTTGGAAGAATTGACTAATTTTTTACTTTTTGAGTAAAGGACCTCGGAATAGGGTTTGACAGTTTCGATAGGCTTGTATGGTGATTTTGTACTTTGGCGTATGTTCAGATTTGTTTACCGGGAAAATAGTAATTATAATTATATTTGATTAAGTGGTTATAAAAACATGTGATTTATCTTAGTACTAGTTATTAAGCGGTGAATCTTAAGTGTGTCATGATATAATAGAGCGAGAGCAGTTAGAAAACTGAAGAAAGCAAACCGGAGCGCCTTAAGTCGAAGGCTCGATACTAGCCTCGAGGGTATTTGAGACCGGGGCTCGGAGTGGATGTCGAATGGCCGGTGAAGCTGTAACAGATTTATAGGCCTCATGGTTTGCTATTTATTATCGATAATGAGCTATTTATGAAGATAAGTAAATGAAAAGCAATAAATGTGAGTAAATGAGCTAGTAGAGAGAAATAGAGAATGTTCTTGCGCCTTGTATTAATTTGTGTCATTTATAAAATGACTAGGGTCCCCTTTATACAGGAAGGAGAATGCCAATATAGTATATTGACATTTTTTACAAAGATCTTGAAAGATTCGACTTTGTTTTTAACGGGCTTGGATTTTATCCTTTCAGTATTTCTAATAGAGCTGTCTACATAAATCTTCGTGTTGTTTCCTCATGCCATTCCCGACCTTGCACTACATCGAGGCCTACTTCGAGGGAGGCTCGAGGTCAAACATTGGTCCATACTTGGGACCTTACGCAAATAATCCACCGAATGTAAAAATGAACATAAAATCGGCCATCTTGATTTTAGTCGTACACAAATAGTCCCCGTGTTTCTTGGAATGTAGAGACAAGAAGATTTTTGAATTCATTATCCTTTAGCGCTTCCGCCATTGCGCCACACGAAATGACTACCAGGACGCTGAGCAACCCATGGGACTGTGTTCGCATGGCTGTCAAGTAAATCCTGCATTGATGACAGCAATTAATCACCTTTCGTCTTTCCTCGTAACGACCCTTTATAAATATGCTTCTCCCCACTTCTTCTCTCCTATTTTGCCTTCAAGCCCTTAAGAGATTCTTTCCTACCCTTTTTTTCGGCATTTCCCTCTCGACCAAATCTTTCCTTCTTCTTCTCTTTCTCGCAAGTCTCAAGAAAAAAGGGAATGAGAAGACTTTCCCAAATGTTTCTCGGACTGAAAAACATTCCTCCCCTCATCAGTCGTCACAGGAGAAAGAAATAGATACCCCTCGTCTTGAGGAATACATCCCCGAGGCATGCGTGATATATTCCGATTTCAAGGTTGACAAGTTGTCTTCGAGGCCGAGGCGATGCGAGCCCATGTCCCGGTATATCAGTTTGAACTCAGATACCGGGAAGGTAAAAATAGATTGTCGGTGGGAAAGCTCAGTGTTGGTGAAGATTCCTTCCCGAGAGGAAGATATTACTACACATGAGGATGACTTCCTTAGCTTATATACTTACCCATTAACCCTCGGTCTGGAGAGACCATCATCTCCCCCAATAGACCCTGTTATCCTGGACTTCTGCACTCGGTACCAAGTGACCATTGGTTAGATACATCCGTCATTCTGGCGCATTGTATACATGATAAAGTTTTTCACTAACATGGTTAAGGGAATGCCTTTCACCCTCGATCACCTGATCAGAATGTATAGCCCCGACTTTATCGAGGTGGCCTGATCAAACTACAACGCCGTGCTTCGAAGGCCTTTTTTGCATGTACCGATGAAATTAGGGACAGAGGATGGATGAGTTGCTTTGTCTGAATCAGGACCGTGGATCTGATCCCGGCGAAAAAGATGTCGTTCCCCGAGAGGTGGAACATGAAGCGTAAGTGCACGTACTAACCAGATGTCTTTTCTTTCACTTTTATTTGACAACCTCACAAAATGTCTTCTATCACTATCGCAGCCATTACCGAGTATCCTGGCTCGGTCAAGAGTCTCTAGGATTGGATCTGCCAGCTGGACTCGGTATGTGCATATGTCGGGCATGTGTGGCGCAATCTGTCAGCGGGCCAATGGGAGGCGAAGAATCACGATAATCCCTTCCTCTTATGGTAAATGTATATTCCGAAAAGGCGTCACTGACCACATCCCGTACCCGATGGTTATTCTTTTTGCATTTGTGCAGGCCTGGGAGAGGCCTCTTTGATGAGAGAGGTGCCGCTTGGGGAGGAAGATACCCTGAATATTGTTAAATAGAGGAAGATATTAAAGGGATCGTCGTCTGAATCTTCAAAATCGAAGAAGGACGGAGTGAAGGGAAACCTAGTTGACTTGGTGTCTTCGGTTGCTGAGCTCTATGAGGGTCCCCGGACTGGTGGCGGAGAAGGATTTGATCTTGAGGGGGCGCTCAAGGGAAAAGAAAACTTAGCTACCCCGCATTTGGCTGAGCCGACGGCCGTTGGGCCGGAAATGGTCGAGCCGGATTTTGACGCGTCCGCTTATCAACCTGAGAGCGAGGAGCTTGTTGGGGATAAGACGGACAACATTCTCGGGTCGGACGTAGATAAGGACTTTCCCCAAGAAGATGTGCACTTGGCTGTGGAGGCGTCTAATCCTGAGGATCCTCGAGGGGAAGCTCTTATATGCCGCCCCAGATAATTGATATGAGCGACTCCTCCCCAGATTCGGCCTTTACCTTGGACCGATCGCAAGGTGCCCGAAAAGAGTTTCCTGAAAAGGGAAAGTCCATCGAGGATCAAGTCGTGTCTGATGGGCCGTGCGCTACAGTCTAGGGGGGCCCCGAACCCAAAGCTCCGTCTGTTTTTAGTGAGATTGATAGGCTATGCGCCTAAGTAACCTTTTTGCAAGTTTTCGCTAAATGTGTTTTTATCCTCATTGTCCTTTATTTTATTTCGCTCGTGATTTTAGGCCAAAGTGTTTTATGATAAGACCATTGCCAAGTTCCAGGACGACTTGGCTTTCTACGAGGGTGAATGAAGGAAATTTACCTCGGAGGTCAAAGATCTCAGAGGTCGTTCTAGTGAAGGAGAAAAGGAGCTCCGTAGTCTTCGGGCTCGTTTGGAAGACACATCCAAGGAGAGAGCCTGTCTGGTAGAGCAGGTATCGTAACTTCTTTTTTATTTTATCTCGTGTGTTTACCTTTGCAGTTTGAAAAGGAAAGTGCCTTGATGAAGGAGGAAATATGAACCCATGGCGCCGAGATCCTTGAATTGAAACGGCATGTGGGTGAGATGATCGCCGAAAAAAGCACCCTTCAGGGGAAGGTGACTTTGGTCGAGCATCACCTTCATGATGTTAGGGCCGAGTGTGATATATACAAAGGCCGCCTTGCCGAATTAACCACTACGTTATCCGCAGCGAGAGCTGAAGTCGAGGCGCTTGTTTCATCGTATAAGGAGGACGTTGTTGCAGGGAACAATCATGATAAGAGAGTGTCCGAAAGAGCGGACTTGCAACTAGCCCGAGCAGTGGAACATGCCCGGTTGGAGTCTCGGAGGCGGGCCCTTGAGGGGCGCTGATCTGACTGCTTAGATCGAGAGAGTGAAGACCTTAGAAGAGGAGGTTGCCGCCTTGATTGTTTTTGAAGGTTAATCAAGCGATGGCTCGGAGGATGGTGGTGATGGGGTGAAGTCCCCAAGGAAGGGGTTGCCGGAGCCATTGAAGACATAGCTTAGGCGGTAAATTAGGATTGTGTTTTTCTTTCCTTTCTGTACGGGCGCGAGATACGAGCCTTGTAAAAATTCTTTTTCAATCCTTCCATTTATGCGAGTAGTCTTTCATCTCCTACTATCCTGTCATTTTTGCCTTTGCTTATTTCATCCGGTTGTGATGCTCAAAGGGTTGTTGTGGTCGTAGAGAATGGTCTTTCGGATTCCAGTACTCGAGCCAAGATTCGGGCGGTGTTATTCTATAGGTCTTTTAAACTTTATTAGCCCTCTAGTTTCGAGTTAGCCCTGAGGCACTTTTAAGATGGCGTTGTGGTCTTTACGTATTTACAAATGGCCTTTCTTCGGGCCCAGTATTCGAGCCCGGTCTCGGTTCAGGCTCGTCGGTCTTTTACCATTGAACTAGCCCGGAGGCCTTTTTCACTAGCCTCAAGGCTATTATGCGACTTTAGTTAACCATTTGGGCCAAGTCCCCGAGCCGGGTCACGACTCGAGCTCATCGACCCCTTTGGTTTTGAATTAGCCCGGAAGGTTTTTTTGCGCGACTTTGGCATGGCGGTATTCTTTATTTCTTAAATACTTTCTTGATGTTTTTTCGCGTTCATCCGACTCTTCGGCGGCCCTAAAGAACCTCGATTATGAGTCGTTGTAATGAACGGAGAGAAAAACTCTTTCTTGTGAGCTGACATTAAAATGATCGAAGCTCTTTGTTCGAGCAGACATGAAAATGTTCGAAGCTCTTTCTTGAGAGGTGACATGAAAATGTTCGAAGCTCTTTCTTTAGAGCTGGCATGAAAATGTTCGAAGCTCTTTCTTGAGAGCTGACGTGAAAATGTTCGACGGTCTTTCTTCGAGCCGACATGAAAATGTTCGAAGCTCTTGCTTACACTAAAGGTAGCATGATTTTAACCGGTTCTTTCTGAAAGAGTTACAAAGGATTTGATTTAAAGGTGATAGTCGGGCGTCCCATAATCATTTGTCGTTGTTGGGCCGGAGCCCATCGACCGAAGTTGTCTTGTTTGGTCGGAGCCCTTAGTCTCGAGTATAGTATCCTCGGCGTCTATATTCGAGGGTATGCATTCCTAGGGGTCTTAGAAGTTCAGATATATTGCCTTGGATTTGAAGTCGGGACCGTGCCTTGTGACTTAGTTACACCCACTTGGGGCCTTGCAGTCTTGCTCATGCCCGTAGGACTTACAGATTTTAACATATCCGAGGTTACCCTCTTGGGATCTTACGACCTCGAACCTCGACAGATCGAATGTTAATGATAGTCGTATCTTGAAATTGCAAAAATGTTTTGATAATAAGGTACTCCTTTGATTGATTGATACAAGTATACATATTTTCTTCATTGACCCTTCTTATTCGGACACGGTTCTTTTGACCGTTTGGCCCGGTATACAGTTTTTCTATTGGAACCCTTCTTGGCTTGTTTTGATTCATTCAAGAAGACGATCCCCCGAGTTTTTGTCCCCCGGTATTTGAGGTTGATTGATGTCAAGCCTTGAATACTTGGTTGATCTTCCCTTGGGAAGCGCAGAGATGTTGCCTCGTTAAAAACCTTGCCGGCAAAACCCTTTTCGGGACGAAAATCAGAGCAAAGGAAAAGAGTGCAACGCATGCTTTAAGACCTAAGGTCGTCGAATCGGACAATGTCTCGCCTCCCTTTCATGAACACCTGCGTATATGTTTGTAAAATATGAATAAATAAAGGGAGGAGGGGTTGCCTCACCTTGACGACGATGATGTCTATCAGCCTTGACGGCGCATTGTGACTATATGCCTGTCCTAGCGACGCCACACGGTCCATTTGGAGAGCTTCTCCCCGTATACCAAATTGTTTTACCTAATGAAGCAGTGTTTCCCGTACCTCCCCATTTGTGGTTTCACTTGTCGTATCGAACCTGTTGAAGATTCGGGAGGTGGGCTCGATCCGGTAAGTCAGCCCGAGCTTTCCTATTGACCAGACTAAGTTGTTGGGGCTACCTGAATCCATAAACACATATTTAACCTGAAATGTATTCATAAAAGAAAAAACATTACCAGTGGGCCGTTGTGGGACAGCAGTGAGGTCCTGGTGACTTCGTCACTGAATGCGAGGGCGATGGTCCCTCACATGATCGTGTGGAAGACATGTTGCGGCTCTTCCGCTACATTCCTCACTTTCACCTCTCTCGAGAGAGATTGGTTTTTGGCGCGGTCGCTGAGGAATTCTCTAAGGTACCCTTTGCTGAGTAATCGGGGACTTCTTCCCGGAGATGTCTGCAATATTCGGTTTTGTTACCGTTTGTTCCATGAAGCTCGTACGTCAAGCTCAGGTTTCTTTGTGATGGGTTTTGGCCACCCGATCTCCTTAATTTTTCTCATCGCAGACACGATGTCCGAGACATCAACGTTGAAGTTATATTCCGATAGCCAGGGTGCCTCCGCTAGTCCCGTGAGGCGGTTGAAATCGACTTGTCTTATGATTCCTTGAGGGTTATGACCTCGATCTGACCTTCGATTATTGCGTGGTATGTTCCGTTTGGGAGCGTTCCTTCGGTCCTCAACATACGGTTGGTACCTTTCCTTGCTTGGTTTTGGTTCCTTCGCCAGGAGCCTACTAGGGTATACCGAACGTGAGGGGGATCCCAACTGGTCATTTTCTACCCCGATCTTCGACTGGTAGCGGTTGTGAACATCTGCCCAAGTGGCAGCAGGGTATTAAACAAAGTTTTGCTTCAGATGCTTCGAAGCTGTCGAGCTTCGTTCTTTTAGGCCCTGAGTGAAGGCATGTACCACCCAATCACCGAATACTGGCAGCAACTCCATCCGCTCCATTCGGAAGAGAGATACGAATTCCTGCAGCATCTCGCTTTCCCTTTGCTTCATTTTGAAGACGTCTGACTTCCTAGTTGCAACTTTGATGGTTCCGGCGTGTGCCTTTATGTAAGAATGAGCCAGCACGGTGAACGAATCTATCGAATTGGGGCCAAGGTTGTGGTACCACATCATGGCTCACTTCGACAGTGTTTTTCCATACTTTTTTTACAGGACAGATTCGATCTCGTCCTATTTTAAGCCATTCCCCTTCACAGCACAAGTGTAGGGGGTGATGTGCTCGTTGGGGTCCAAAGTCCCGTTGTATTTTGCTAGGTCGAGCATTCTGAATTTCTTTGGGAGGGGCTTCGGAGCCGCACTCGAAAGAAAAGGTCTTTGCATGAACTCTTTTGAGTCCACACCGTTCAGGATCGGGGGTGCACCCGGAATTTGGTCGACCCTGGTGTTGTAGGTCTCTACTTTTTTGTCGTTCGCTTCTATCCTCTTTTCTCCTAACTCGATTCTCTTGGTGAGGTCCTCGAGCATTTTTTACGATGGATTCGGTTACCGACCCTTCTTTGTTCGATCTCTACGGAACCTGCTCGACTCTAGGAGCCGCCTGTGGAGCTATGGTGCTTGGAGTTGTTTGCTGGCTTTGCAGCTGAGCGATTGCCAACTGTTGTGCCTACAATATTTCGATAAATATCGTGAAGGCTTACCTGCCTTTCTTCCTGAACCGGGATGTTCCGAACCTCCTATTCTCTCATATGGTGCGTGTCACCATAGGTGCGGGAATAGACGTCGATGTGTTGAGTATCGCGCGAGCCCAAATCTACCGGATTTGGGTTTGGGACACCCTCAGGGTTTTGTAGTGGTGCACCAACCCCTGAAACAGCTGCACTATTTTCTCCATGGTCTTCAACGCCGTTGTTTTCGCGCGCGTTCACCAACATCGGATTCAAAAAATTTTCAAAGAAATCATTCACCCATAGCCTAAGGATCATTAATATATAATCTTTGTGTGATTTCATGGTAGAAAAGTAGTGAAATTCCTAAAAATCCATCAACCCTAGGTCTTGGCTCTAACCCGTGATTTTCCCTTAATTAGGGTGTTAATCCACCTAAAAGTTCATGTATTTGACTTAAATTGCAATAAAAGTTACTTACCTCAGTTGTTGGGTGAAAATCCCTCTTGAAGAGCTCCCAAAGTCGACCCAAGTGAAGAAAAATGGAGAAAATGAGCCTAAGTCTCGTTTTTAAGAAAATACACTGCCCAGGTGTTAATCTATGCGAACGCTCCCTGGGCAGTGCGTTCGCGAAGGCTTAATTGACCAGGCCCACATTGGGCTTCTACGCGAACGCGAGGGAGGGGCAGTGAACGCGGAGGCTAGCTGGGTTAGACCTTCGCGAACGCGGCTGGACGGGTGTGAACGTGAAGGCAAACGGCAACTGGACCGGCCCACTAGGCTGGACCCTATGCGAACGCGACGGAGGGAGGGCGAACGCGAAGGCCGGGAGGCCCAACCCATCGCGAACGTGGTTGGGGAACGCGAACACATAGAGCATCTGTAGCCCCTACCCAATTCCTTCTTCGCGAACCCGGCCACCCTCCCGCGAACGCGAAGAAGGAAACCAGATACAAAAAATTCTGGTGTTTTGAATTTAGCTCCGGGAGGTCAGAAACTCACCCGAGTCCCCCGGGACCCCATCCAAAAGCACTGACAAGTCTGTATACGTGATACGGACTCGTTCGAATTCGCGGAATGTGAAAAACAACAACGGAACTACGGATTCAAACCCAAAACCAAATTGAATCAAACTTTGAACTTAGAGTTTCAGAATTCGGTTTCAAGGCACCGAACCGACCTACACTACCCGGAATGATACCAAACTCTACAAGAAACACATAATAAGCATATTTAACTTGTTTCGGGTTCCGGAACCATGATACGGGCCCGGTAACCTCGTCTTCGCATTAGTTATCCTTTTCAAAAACCTTTATATTTTTTTTCAGAAAATTTTTTTTTTAAAAAAATTTATTTCTCGGTCTTGGGACCTCGGAATTTGATTTCGGGCATATGCCCAAGTCCCATAATTTCCTACGGTCCCTCCGGGACCGTCAAATCACGGATCTGGGTCCGTTTACCAAAAATATTGACCAAAGTCAACTTTAATTAATTAATTATTAGAAATTCTAGTTTTTCATCAAGTTTTTACATAGAAGCTTCCCGGCTACACGCCCGGGCTGCGCACGCATATCGACACCCAAGTCGCCTCCTCGTCCGGCTGGCCCCGCCACTGGACCTTTACAGCAGAGATTCTCTTAGACCTCAACTAGCGGTCCTGTCTATCAATAATAGCAATTGGCTACTCCTCGTAGCCCAATCTCTCATCTAACTGAATAGTGCTGAAATCCACCACGTGAGAGAAGTCGGGGTGATACCTCCGGAGCATAGACACATGGAAGACCGGATGAACTTCTGATAGGTGGGGAGGCAAGGCAAGCTCATAAGAAACCTCTCCTACTCGCCGCAACACCTCGAAAGGACCTATAAACCTCGGACTCAGCTTGCCCTTCTTCCCAAACCTCATAATGCCTTTCATAGGCGATACCTTCGACAGAACCTTGTCCCCCTTCAAAAATGATACATCACGAGTCCTCGGATCCGCATAGCTCTTCTTTCTGGACTGTGCTGTGCGGAGCCTCTCCTGGATCAACTTCACTTTATCTAAGGCATCTCTCACCAAGTCCGTGCCATACAACTCAGCCTCGTCAGGCTCAAACCATCCGACAGGATAACGACATCGCCGACCATATAAAGCCTCGAATGGAGCCATCTCAATGTTGTCCTGAGAGCTGTTATTATAAGCAAACTCGGCCAAAGACAAGAATTGATCCCATTGACCTCCGAAGTCAATCACACATGCTCTAAGAATGTCCTCCAATATCTGAACAGTGCGCTCCGACTGACCGTCAGTCTGAGGGTGAAAAGTTGTGCTGAGATCTATCTGAGTGCCCATATCTCGGTGCAGTGCTCTCTAGATGTGTCACGTGAACTGGGGACCTCGGTCTGATATAATGGACACCGGCACACCGTGCAACCGGACTATCTCCCGAATATAGATCTGGGCTAGCCTCTCCGATGAATAAATAGAAGCCACCGGAATGAAATGCGCCGATTTGGTCAACTTATCCACAATAACCCAAACCGTGTCAACCTTCCACAATGTCCGAGGAAACCCAACCACGAAGTCCATAGTAATGCGCTCCCACTTCCACTCAAGAATGGGTATCTGCTAAAGTAGGGCCCCTGGCCTTTGGTGCTCATATTTAATCTGCTGGCAATTAAGACACCTAGCCACAAAATTTAAGTGAAGAGCTCCCAAAATCGACCCAAGTGAAGAAAAATGGAGAAGATGAGCCTAAGTCTCGTTTTTGAGAAAATACACTGCCCAGGTGATACTCTATGCGAACGCACCCTGGGCAGTGCGTTCGCAAAGGCTTAATTGACCAGGCCCACATTGTGCTTCTACGCGAACGTGAGGGAGGGGCCGCGAACGCGGAGGCTAGCTGTGCTAGACCTTCGCGAACGCGACTGGACGGGTGCGAACGCGAAGGCAAACGGCAACCGGACCGGCCCAATAGGCTGGACCCTATGCGAACGCGACGGAGGGAGGGCAAACACGAAGGCCAAGAGGCCCAACCCATCGCGAACGCGGTTGGGGAACGCGAACGCGTAGAGCATACATATCCCCTGCCCAATTCCTTCTTCGCGAACGCGGCCACCCTCCCGCGAACGCGAAGAAGGAAACCAGATACAGAAAATTCTGGTGTTTTGAATTTAGCTCCGGGAGGTCAGAAACTCACCTGAGCGCCCCGGAACCCCGTCCAAAGCACTGACAAGTCTGTATACGTGATACGGACTCGCTCGAATTCGCGGAATGTGAAAAACAACAACGGAACTACGGATTCAACCCCAAAACCAAATTGAATCAAACTTTGAACTTAGAGTTTTAGAATTCGGTTTCAAGGCACCGAACCGACCTACACTACCCGGAATGATACCAAACTCTACAGGCAACACATAATAAGCATATTTAACTTGTTCCGGGCTCCGGAACCATGATACGGGTCCGGTAACCCCGTCTTCGCATTAGTTATCCTTTTCAAAAACCATTATATTTTTTTTAGAAAACAATTTTCTTTAAAAATTCATTTCTTGGTCTTAGGACCTCGGAATTTGATTTCGAGAATATGCCCAAGTCCCATATTTTCCTATGGACCCTCCGGGACCGTCAAAACACGGGTCCGGGTCCGTTTACCAAAAATGTTGACCAAAGTCAAATTTAATCAATTAATTTTTAGAAATTCTAGTTTTTCATCAAGTTTTTACATAGAAGCTTCCCGGCTACACGCCCGGGCTACGCACGTATATCGAGCTAGAATTTTACAAAGGCTTTCGGAGCCTCAGACCATAGATTTAGCTAGGTTAACACGGGATGACCGTTTGGGTCATCACAATCTCCACCTCTTAAAAAAACGTTCGTCCTCGAACGGACATAGAAGTGTACCTGGAGTGCTGAATAAGTGTGGATATCTGCTCTACACGTCCTCCTAGGACTCCCAAGTCGCCTCCTCGACCGGCTGGCCCCGCCACTGGACCTTTACAGCAGAGATTCTCTTAGACCTCAACTGGCGGTCCTGTCTATAAATAATAGCAATTGGCTCCTCCTCGTAGCCCAATCTCTCATCTAACTGAATAGTGCTGAAATCCACCATGTGAGAGAAGTCGGGGTGATACCTTCGGAGCATAGACACATGGAAGACTGGATGAACTCTGGATAGGTGGGGAGGCAAGGCAAGCTGATAAGCAACCTCTCCTACTCTCCACAAC
>MDKH01139067.1:0-21525 GCA_005239495.1 Nicotiana undulata
TACCAACCAAGTAAAGGCAGAATAAGGACGAGGAAAGTTAAGCAAGGCATAACTAATGGCACAACTTCAATTTAAGTCCAAAATCAGCTCCAACACCCAGAAATTATCGAAACAAAGCAACAGAAATCAAACCAAGATTTTCAAATCCTTTTTTTTGAAGAGTTTTTTCGCAGCTTTAAAAAAAATTGAAATCTGGAATCTAAAATTTCAGCTGCTACTAAGACTTATACGTTCTGGCCTTAGCTCGTCGGTCAGAGAAGAGTTCGCCGGAGTTTCATTCCAGACCTGCCGGAGAGGAGATACCATAGTAGCATCAAGCAGCCATATCACCGGATCTCATCAATTCCGGCGACGTAACAACGAAAAACGGGACAGAAGAGGCGAGGGGATCTGAGGGAGTCGATGAAGGAGAAGAAGGTAAGAGCCGGTTGCTCTTTTCCGGCAAGTTTTGATGGGAATGAGGGGAAGAGTAAACGTCGCCGGTCACTTCGCCATGGACTCCGGCGACACAGTAGAAAAAAGAGGGACGTGATATGGAGAGGGGTGTCTTTGGACAGCCATGGAGCTCGTTAGTCGCCGACCGGCGCACCAGTGCAATAAGAGAGATGGGACCCAAGGAAAAATGAGGGACTGGATTTTCGGCGTTTTAGTGGTGAAATGACTGCAAGAGCGGATGGAGTTTGGGGTGAGGCGGATGGAGGAAGGCGGCTGGTATGGGGGTTTTCCGGCTGCTGCTAGGGAGGTGTCGCTGGTTTTTGTCAGGGAGGAATGAAGAAAAGGTAAAAGGCGGAGCGGAGTGTGAGCGCCGTTTCTCTGTATTGTCCAGGGAGGGGCTTCGATTTTGTTTCTATTTTTTTTGTGACTAGGTCTAGCAAAATGCTAGTTTTAAAGAGAGTGGTATTGGATTGGGCCAGGTTAGGAAAATTTTGGGCTATGCAAAATTGGCAAAATGCTAGTTTTAAAAAGTTGTTGTTGCTGCTTACTGCTTGCTGAGCTCCTTATTACACCAAAATCAAAATGAATAAGACTAAAATAAACCTATCAACTACGAGTTACAAGATTCCAATCTACGGGTCTTCTGAAGCTTAAAACTAGAGTCTTGGATGCTTCTTTATAAAGACTCCGATCTGAATCTTGATGCTTGTTCGTTGTAGGTGCTGGTTAAATCTTCTTCAGCTTTTCGGATCAAGGCAGGATATACAGAACGGATGACTTCAATCTCGTCCTAAATAGTCCACGTCTTCCCCGCTTTTGCTCTTTGGATTCAATCTTTTCTTTCTCTTTTATTCTGGATCGAAGCATCTTCTTTTGATCGTCTCGAATCCATTGTCATAAAGTGTAATCTGCAAAAAAGCAAAACAAACAAATGAAATTTTCTGCCCCAGTTTTCACTAGGAAAATTTCGTGAGTTATTTTAACGGAATCTATGCTACTTTATTATTGAAAGCAATGAAAAGCCGGGAATGGTGTTCCCGGAGTGAATGTAGATTAGGGGTGGATACCCTATGCCTAAAGGTAAAATCAACTAGGATTGGAGACCCTATGTTGGAAAAGAAAACCAACTAGGGATTGGAGACCCTATGTTGGAAAAATCATCAACTAGGGAGTGGAGACCCTATGTTGGAAATCATCAACTAGGGAGTGTATAATGTTGGCATAAACTAGGGAGTGTATACCCTATGTTGGCATCAACTAGGGAGTGTATACCCTATATTGGAAAGATCATCAACTAAGGAGTGTATACCCTATGTTGGAATCAACTAGGGAGTGTATACCATATGTTGGAAAATAAAATCAACTAGGGATTGTATACCCTATGTTGGAAAAATCATCAACTAGGGAGTGTATACCCTATGTTGGAAAATAAAATCAACTAGGGAGTTTATACCCTATGTTGGAAAATAAAATCAACTAGGGATTGTATACCCTATGTTGGAAAAATCATCAACTAGGGAGTGTATACCCTATGTTGGAAAAATCACCGACTAAGGAGTGTATACCCTATGTTGGAAAATAAAATCAAAAAATGAATTGTATACCCTATGTTGGAAAATAAAATCAACTAGGGATTGTATACCCTATGTTGGCAAAATCATCAACTAGGGAGTATATACCCTATGTTGGCATCAACTAGGGAGTGTATACCCTATGTTGGCATCAACTAGGGAGTGTATACCCTATATTGGAAAGATTATCAACTAGGGATTGTATACCCTATGTTGGAAAATAAAATCAACTAGGGATTGTATACCTTATGTTGGAAAAATCATCAACTAGGGAGTGTATACCCTATATTGGAAAGATTATCAACTAGGGATTGTATACCCTATGTTGGAAAATAAAATCAACTAGGGATTGTATACCTTATGTTGGAAAATAAAATCAACTAGGGATTGTATACCTTATGTTGGAAAAATCATCAACTAGGGAGTGTATACCCTATGTTGGAAAATAAAATTAACTAGGGATTGTATACCCTGTGTTGGAAAAAATTATCAACTAGGGAGTCTATACCCTATGTTGGCATCAACTAGGGAGTGGAGACCGTGTGTTGGAAAAATCATCAACTAGGGAGTGTATACCCTATATTAGCATCAACTAGGGAGTGTATACCCTATGTTGGTATCAACTAAGGACTGAGATATCCTAGTTTGGAAAAGGTGTAGCTAGGGATTGGAGACCCTATACCACTTTAGGTTTGGACTGTTTTCAACATCGTTTTTCTTCATTTTCTCTTTCTTTTTTTCATTTTATTTTTAGAGAATGAGTGAATGCGGGAAAGAATTTTTGGAGGAAACTTCCCTTTTTGGAGTCGTTGCTGCTGAACTCCTTCTAGCCCTTACGCAATTTCTTTTGGTTGCACCTGCTTCTTGCAAGGTTGCTTTCGAGTTGCACCTGTTTCAGATTTTCAAACAAAGAACAATTTGTTAGTTTGAAACAATGGTTGGTTTTGCGGCCTTGATTTTCAACTACTTGATCTTAGTTATTTTGACAAAGATCTCAGACACTTGCTTGTTTGCTGGGAATTGGGTTTCATCTCTAATCCCGAGGACCCTAGTTGATAACTAGGGAGTGTATACCCTATGTTGGAAAAATTATCAACTAGGGAGTGTATACCCTATGTTGGCATCAACTAAGGAGTGTATACCCTATGTTGGAAAATAAAATCAAAAAAGGAATTGTATACCCTATGTTGGAAAATAAAATCAACTAGGGATTGTATACCCTATGTTGGAAAAATCATCAACTAGGGAGTGTATACCCTATGTTGGCATCAACTAGGGAGTGTATACCCTATATTGGAAAGATTATCAACTAGGGATTGTATACCCTATGTTGGAAAATAAAATCAACTAGGGATTGTATACCTTATGTTGGAAAAATCATCAACTAGGGAGTGTATACCCTATGTTGGAAAAATCATCAACTAGGGAGTGTATACCCTATGTTGGAAAAATCATCAACTAGGGAGTGTATACCCTATGTTCGAAAATAAAATTAACTAGGGATTGTATACCCTGTGTTGGAAAAAATTATCAACTAGGGATTGTATACCCTGTGTTGGGACTTAACCTTTCTAACTTTATTTCGCCTTTATTGGCCTTTCATTTCTGACTTTTCTTCCAACTTTGACCTTAGGGCACTTGGAGTATTTATGCTTTTCCGACCTTGCCGAGATGATTAGTCACGTGGGACTCAACTTTTCAACATACATTCGCTTTTATTGGCACTTCAACTTGATTTTCCCTCTCAAGGGTTTTGAGTTTGAAGCATCGGCCTCTATGACCAGTTGAGATCGACTCGATGCCCCTGACGAGGCCGAGTGCCTTTTACATATTAGCCCGTGTCAAATAAGAGCCCTATAAATCATTCTTTCCATGCTTTCTTTGCCTTAGTTTCGGAACAGAGTTAGACCAAAAGGGATTCAAAAGAAAAATAAATGACAGAATGGACAATGAATTTAAACAAAAGGTGTCCCTTTCGGGGAAAGGAAATAAGGACTTATCTGAAGTGCATGCGGACTTCAATGAACATGACATGCCTTTTGGACTGGATGCAAGATCCGTGTAAACCGTCCGACTCTCAGAAATTCATCACAACTATTACCTCGAGATGGAGAAACATTGCCCCAGATCGTGCCCATGTCAGTGACCCATTATTCTTTTCGGTCAGTGGCGCCCTTTTGCGGGTTTTGTGATGACCCAAAAGACTCCGTTAATCTCACCTTGATATGCGTGTGCAGCCCAGGCGTGCAGCCGGGAAGTCCTTATGTTGAAATTTGATGAAAATGGAATTTTATGATAATTAAATGAATAAAGTTGACTTTGGTCAATATTTTTGGTAAACGTACCCGGACCTGTGATTTGACGGCCCCGGAGGGTCCGTAAGAAAATATGGGACTTGGGAGTATGCCCGGAATCGAATTCCGACATCCCCAGCCCGAGAAATGAAATTTTAAAGAAAATTGTTTTATGAAATTAATAAAGGATTTTGAAAATGAATTATTATGTGAAACCTGTGTTACCGGGCGCGTATTATGATTTCGAAGCTCGGAATAGGTTTATTATATGTTATGTGACTTATCTGTGAAATTTGGTGTAAAACAGACTTGAAATGACGTGATTCGGATTAAAATCGGATAAGTTAAGCTTTATGAAGTTTTAAGAAATTTCTATGAGTTTTGAGGTTTAATTTGTTGATTTTGATGATTTAAAAGCTTGAATAAGTCTGTAGGATGTTTTGGGAGTCGTGTGTCTTTTTGGTTTTGAGCCACGATGGCTCGGGTGAGTTTCGGATAGCTAACAGGGTGTAAATGAGTAAAAAATCTGGTGTTTTGGACTGGTTTCTGGTGTCTGGTGTGTGTCTCTATGCGATGGCATAAGCATAGATGCGATCGCATAGTACAAGGCTGGGAGGGGGTCACTGATGCTCTATGCGATCGCAATGCCAACTCCGCGATTGCATAGTGTACTAGGTAGGTCGGGGGTCTAGGGGTAGTTTGGTCAGTGCGGTCGTGATCCTTGCTCCGCGATCTCATAGGGTGAGACTCCGCAGCTATGCGATCGCATTACCTCTCCTGCGATCGCGTAGGGTTAGCCATGTCCTTCTCTGCGATCGCAGCCCCTCTTCCGCGATCACAGAGAGCATTTTCGCCCAGTTAATTAAAAGGTCAAAAACAAAATACTCTACACGGGATTTTCATATTTTCATCACTTTCTCCTTCCTCCAACCTCCATTTTGACCCCAAGCCAATTCTTCCTCTATAGCCTCTTGGGTAAGTGTTTCTAACATCGATTTTTTCCACTTTTCTTCCATAATCACTAGAATCTAGGCCTAAAATCCTAATATCAAGTAGAAATTAGGGGTTTTAGGTAGAGTTAGGTTTTTGGTACAATTGGGTGATTCAACCTAAATTTAGGGTCGGATCTTGAAACAAATTATATATTTTAACTCGTGGGGTTATGGGTGATTGAATTTTGGTCCGAACCTCGAGTTTGGACCAAGCGGGCCCGGGGTCGAATTTTGGTATTTTTGGAAGAATGCTTGAAATTGAATATCTAGGCTATGGGATTATGTTATTGAGTTTTTATTGATACTATTGAATTAATTATGCCTAGATATCGTTGTTTCGGAGTCGGATTATAAAGGAAAGACGGTCTTAGAGGGTTGATTGCTATACTTTGGACTGAGGTAAGTGTCTTGCCTAACTTTGGTGAGGGAATAAGTATTATTTTCTATGTGCTAAGTGATTATCATGTTCATCGCATAGGTGAGGTGACGAGTATCTATGCAATGTGTGTCAAGCATGCCCGTGAGTCTATTTCGATAGAAATTGCAGTATTTCTCCCATGTTTAGCATATTATGAGATTGTCTTTACTTGGTAATTTATTTTTGATTGAAAGTATTGGCTATTGAGCTTGAGAAGTGTTGATACGAATGATAATCCAAGTGTAGAGTATGCGATTGAGGTGATTGGTTATAGCTGAGACCCTTGCCGGGCATTTATTAAGTTATTAATTGATGTTTTCCCCTTGCCGGGTGATTTGAACCGTCTATTTCCACTATGTTGTACTCCTTGCCATTATATCTGTTATTGATTGGTGAGGAAGAGTGTAAAGAACGAAGGGTTATTCCGTGCCATGACATCTGATTACATTGCATTGTGAGGAAGAGTGTAAAGCACGAAGGGTGATGCCGTGCCATGATTCATATCGATTATAAGCACGAGGGTTAATTTCGTGCCATGATTTCCATTGATTACATGCACGAAGGTTAATGCTGTGCCATGATTTACATTGCCTTACATTGTAAATTTCATTGTGAGGAAGAGAAGAAAAGCATGTTTGGTGATGTCGTGCCATGATATTTGATTACATTGCATTGTGAGGAAGAGTGTAAAAGCACGAAGGGTGATGCCGTGCCATTGTTTTACATTTCTGGTACTTATACTTGTTTCATTGGCTATTTTGTTAGATTTCCTCCCTTGTTCACTTCTATCTGTCAATTTGACTGTTCATTTCACTTGTTCCCCTTTACTGCTCCCGTATCCCTTACTTGTCTACTTGCCTTGTATTATCCCTGTTACCTGCTGTAGAATAGGACAGGTTATCGTGATTGTCAAGTCTAGCCTCGTCACTACTTCGGCCGAGGTTAGGCTCGGCACTTACTCAGTACATGGGGTCGGTTGTACTGATGTTACACTGCACTTCTTAATGTTGTGCAGATCCCGCATCTAGACCCAGTGGGCTGCATTGAGGGAGTAACCTTTAGTCCACCTAGAGCTTCAAGGTATACCCGCTGGCGTTCGTGGGCCTTGGTGTCTCTCCTGCATTTGGATTTCTTATTTTCTTACTTTTTCTCCTAGTTTCAAGACAATTATATATTTCTTTTTAGACTCTGTATTTAGCACTCAGTTTAGATAGTCCGTGAGGTTGTGACACCCCGATTTTGGGTTTATGCGATGCTGTTATCTTTACTATGTCATTACACATTTCAGAGTATTGTTACATTTCCGATGTTCAAGGCGTAAAGTATGTTGGATATTTCAGTCAGGTTTTTTAGGGTATTAATTTTACTACTGTTGAATTTATTCAAAAGTATTAATGTGTAGTATACGTTGGCTTGTCTAACGTGTTCAACGTTAGACGCAGTCACGGTCTAAAAAGTGAGATTTCAGGTCGTGACAAGTGGTATTAATTTTACTAGTGTTGAATTGATTCAAAAGTATTAATGTGTAGTATACGTTGGCTTGTCTAACGGGTTCAACGTTAGATGCAGTCACGGTCTGAAAGGTGGGATTTCAGGTCGTGACAAGTGGTATTAATTTTACTAGTGTTGAATTGATTCAAAAGTATTAATGTGTAGTATACGTTGGCTTGTCTAACGGGTTCAACGTTAGATGCAGTCACGGTCTGAAAGGTGGGATTTCAGGTCGTGACAAGTTGGTAACAGAGCTCTAGGTTTCTTAGGTCTCACAACTCAGGGATAACTTTGGTAGAGTCTGAGGGATCGGTACGGAGATGTCTGTATTTATCCCCGAGAGGCTGCTAAGTTAGGATACTCCTCTTCTCTTCATATTCCGTCGTGCGTAGTATATTCTGTATACTGGTCGAGTTTCTATCATATTCTCTCGCAGATGGCGAGGATGCGTGCTTCCCTTAGTTCCGCTCAGCAGCCCGACACTCCTGCTACAGCTCCTACAAGGGGTCAAGGTCGAGGACGAGGCCGTGCTAGAGGCCGAGGCCGGGGCAGGGCTCAGCCTAGAGCAGCAGCCCCAGTGGAGGACCCTCAAGTCGAATCTAACGAGGAGATCCTAGTTCCGACAGTCCCAGTTGGACCAGCACAGGTCCTAGAGGGGTTCATAGCAACCCTAGTGCTTCAGGATGCTCAAGTCCGCTTGGTGGGACTTATGGAGAGTGTGGCTCAGGCCGGACTTCTTCCTACAGCTCCAGCCGGATCTCAGGCTGGGGGAGGTACCCAGACTCATGTTATTCATACACCAGAGCAGGTTTCCACTCAGTTTCAAACTCCGGCACCTCAGCCAGCCGGAGTAGCACAGCCAGGTATTGCAGCACTTGTAGCTGAGGGAGCAGCTATGTCAGCAGATGCGTTGTGGAGATTGGATAGATTCACCAAGTTATTCACTGCTACTTTTACTGGTGCACCGTCAGAGGACCCACATGATTACTTGGATAGCTTTCATGAGGTTCTTCGGAACATGGGCATAGTGGAGTCCAATGGAGTTGACTTCGCCACTTTTCGACTATCTGGCGCCGCCAAGACTTTGTGGAGGGACTACTGTTTAGCCAGACCAGCTGGGTCTGCAACTTTGACTTGGGCTCAGTTCACAGAGGTATTTTTGGGGAAGTTCCTTCCCATTACTCAGCAAAAGGATCTTAGGAGGCAGTTTGAGCGCCTCCAGCAGGGATCTATGTCTGTTACTCAGTACGAGACCAGGTTCATCGCTCTAGCCAGGCATGCATTGATGATACTCCCCACTGATCGGGAGAGAGTTCGGAGGTTCATTGAGGGATTGGCCCAGCCTATACGACTCCAGATGGCCAGGGAGTCGAGTAGTGATATTTCACTCCAGGATGCAGCCGATGTAGCTAGGAGGATTGAGATGATTTTGTCACAGGGAGGTGGTCAGGGAGATGACAAGAAGCCCCGTCATTTTGGTAGATTTAGTGGAGCCTCGTTTGAAGGCAGGGATTCTTTCAGTAGGGGTCATCCACCCCGACCTTTTCAGTCAGCACTTCAGGTATCTCCCCGTGCACCGCCAGCTCATGTTAGTGCACCACCAGCATCTATCAGTGCACAGCCGCTTCAGAGTTACCAGGGTAGTTATCATGGTCGTCAGGGCTAGTTCCCGAGTCATCAGCCACAACAGCAGAGATCTTGTTATAGTTGTAGCCCGGGGCACATTGCCCGATATTGCCCCCGAGCTTCGAGTGGACCCCAGTATCAGGGTTCCCTTGCCTTGGTTCCCGCAGCAGGTGCACCCTTACCCTCTCATCCAGCTAGAGGTGGTGGTCGAGGTGCCAGAGGTGGTGGTCAGGTTCATAGAGGTGGAGCACAGGCCGCGAGGGGTAGAGGCCAGGTTGCAGCAAGTATACCCAGGGATGTTCAGATAGGAGGGGCTCAGCCCCGGTGTTATGCTTTTCCTACTCGTCCTGATGCTGAGGCTTCTGATGCAGTTATTACAGGTACGGTTTCAGTTTGCAGCCGAGAGGCTTCGGCGTTATTTGATCCGGGTTCTACCTTCTCCTATGTGTCTTCATATTTTGCCCCTTATTTGAGTATGCCTTGTGATTCTTTGAGTACTGTTGTACATGTGTCTACACCGGTGGGTGATTCTATAGTGGTCGATCGAGTCTACCGTGCTTGCGCAATAGTTATTGGTGGTCTGGAGACTCAGGTTGATCTTTTGCTTCTTGATATGGCTGACTTTGATGTTATATTGGGGATGGACTGGTTATCTCCCTATCATGCTATTTTGGACTGTCATGCCAAGACACTGACCTTAGCCTTTCCAGGAGTACCTCGTTTACAGTGGAGAGGGACCCCTAGTCACTCTCCTAGTAGAGTTATTTCTTATATGAAGGCTCGGCGCATGGTCGAGAAGGGTTGTTTGGCCTATTTGGCCTATGTTCGTGATTCTAGTGCTGAGGTTCCTTCTATCGAGTCTGTGCCCGTGGTTCAGGAGTTTCCATAGGTATTCCCTGCTGACCTGCCGGGTATGCCACCCGACACGGATATTGACTTTTGTATTGAGTTGGCTGAGGGCACTCAGCCCATTTCTATTCCCCCGTATCGTATGGCTCCGCCAGAGTTGAAGGAATTAAAGGAACAATTGCAGGATTTGTTGGATAAAGGCTTCATCAGGCCTAGTGTTTCTCCTTGGGGTGCTCCAGTATTGTTCGTGAAGAAGAAAGATGGCTCAATGAGGATGTGTATTGACTACCAGCAGCTGAACAAGGTTACTATCAAGAACAAGTATCCTTTGCCGAGGATTGATGACTTATTTGATCAGCTTCAGGGTGCTACGATATTCTCTAAGATAGACTTGAGGTCTGGATATCATCAGCTGAGGATCAGGGCATCTGATGTGCCCAAGACGGCTTTCCGCACTCGTTATGGGCATTATGAATTTTTTGTCATGTCGTTTGGGTTGACTAATGTCCCCGCTGCTTTTATGGAGTTGATGAATCGGGTATTCTGACCTCATTTGGACTCGTTCGTTATTGTTTTCATTAATGATATTTTGATATACTTTCGCAGCCGAGAGGAGCATGAGAAGCACCTTAGAGTCGTTCTCCAGACTCTGAGGGATAGGCAGTTGTATGCCAAGTTTTCTAAGTGTGAGTTCTGGTTGAGTTCCGTGGCATTCTTGGGCCACGTTGTATCGGCAGAGGGTATTTAGGTGGACCCGAAGAAAGTTTCAGCAGTTAGAGATTGTCCTAGGCCCACTTCAGCCACAGAGATTCGGAGTTTCTTGGCCCTGGCAGGCTATTATCGCCGATTTGTGGAGGGGTTTTCATCTATAGAATCCCCTATGACCAAGTTGACATAGAAGAGTGTTCAGTTCAGATGGTCTGAGGAGTGTGAAGCGAGCTTTCAGAAGCTCAAGACAGCATTGACCACAGCACCAGTGTTGGTACTGACCTCAGGTTCAGGTTCTTATACCGTGTATTGTGATGCTTCACGGGTTGGACTTGGTGCGGTATTGATGCAGGAGGGAAAAGTTATAGCCTACGCATCTCTTCAGTTGAAGATTCATGAGAAGAACTATCCAGCCCATGATTTGGAGCTTGTAGCTATTGTTCATGCCTTGAAGATTTGGAGGCACTATTTGTATGGGGTACCGTGTGAGGTATTCACTGACCATAAGAGTTTGCAATACTTGTTTAAGCAAAAGGAGCTGAATATGAGGCAGAGGAGGTGGTTAGAGTTGCTGAAGGATTATGATATTACTTTTCTCTATCACCCGGGAAAGGCCAATGTGGTGGCTGATGATTTGAGCCGGAAGTCAGTCAGTATGGGTAGCTTGGCCTATTTATCAGTTGGAGAGCGACCTTTGGCTTTGGATGTTCAGGCGTTAGTCAACCAATTTTTTAGATTGGAGGTTTCTGAGGGTGGCATTGTTTTGGCCCATACCGTCGCTCGTTCTTCATTGTCTGATCGTATTCGCGCCAGGCAGTATGATGATCGTCACTTGTGTGCTCTTAGAGGTGCAGTTCGGCACGGACATGCCAAGCAAGTCACAGTTGATGTTGAGGGAGTTTTGAGATTGCAGGGTCATTTATGTGTTACTGATGTGGACGGCATGCGTGAGTTGATATTGCAGGAGGCCCATAGTTCCCGGTATTCCATTCATCCGAGCGCCGCGAAGATATACCAGAACTTGCGACAGCATTATTGGTGGCATAGAATGAATAAGGATATTGTGTCTTATGTAGCTCGGTGCTTGAATTGTCAGCAGGTTAAGTATGAGCACCAGAGACCCAGTGGTTTGATGCAGCAGATTCAGCTTCCTGAGTGGAAGTGGGAGCGTATCACGATGGATTTTTGGTAGACTTCCACGTACCCAGAGGATGGTTGATGCAGTATGGGTTGTGGTGGATAGGCTGACCAAGTCAGCACATTTCATTCCGATGGCGGTTTCATCTTCAGCGGAGAAGTTAACTCAGATCTATATGAGAGAGATTGTCAGATTGCACAGTGTGCCATTATCTATCATATTAGACCGAGGTACTCAGTTTACCTCCCATTTCTGGAGAGTATTTCAGCGAGAGTTGGGCACACAGATTGAGTTGAGCACAACATTTCATCCTCAGACGGACGGACAGTCCGAGCGCACTATTCAGATTTTGGAGGATATGTTGCGGGCATGTGTTATTGATTTTGGTGGTTCATGGGATCAGTTCTTGCCTTTAGCAGAGTTTGCCTACAACAACAGTTACCAGTCGAGCATTCAGATGGCTCCGTATGAGGCGTTGTATGGTAGGCGATGTTGGTCTCCAATCGGATGGTTTAAGCCCGGAGAGGCTAGGTTATTGGGTTCTGAGTTAGTCCAGGATGCCTTGGATAAGGTGAAGATCATTCAGGATAGGCTTCGTATAGCTCAGTCTAGGCAAAAGAGCTATGCAGATCGTAAAGTTAGAGATTTGGCTTTTATGGTAGGAGACCAGGTGTTCCTTCGAGTGTCGCCTATGAAGGGTGTGATGAGATTCGGAAAGAAGGGCAAGTTGAGCCCTAGGTATATTGGTCCATTTGAGATTTTGGACAAGGTAGGAGAGGTGGCCTACAAACTTGCCTTGCCACCGCTTTTATCCGCCGTACATCCAGTGTTTCATGTATCCATGCTCCAGAGGTATATTGCAGATCCATCTCATGTTCTTGACTTCAGCGGTGTCCAGTTGGACAAGGATCTGACTTATGCGGAGGAGCCGGTAGCTATATTAGATAGGCAGGTTCTCCAGTTGAGGTCGAAGAGTTATCCTTTGGTCCGTGTTCAGTGGAGAAGTCATCCTGCCGAGGCAGCTACTTGGGAGTCTAAGTCCGATATGAGGAGTCGTTATCCCCATCTTTTCTCAGACTCAGGTACTTTTCTATGTCCGTTCGAGGACGAACGTTTGTTTTAGAGGTGGATATTGTGATGACCCAAAAGGTCATCCTAAGTAATTCCAGCTAAATCTGTGTTCCGAGGCCCCGAAAGCCTCCGTTAATCTCACCTCGATATGCGTGTGCAACCTGGGCGTGTAGACGGGAAGTCCTTATGTTGAAATTTGATGAAAATGGAATTTTATGATAATTAAATAAATAAAGTTGACTTTGGTCAATATTTTCGGTAAACGGACCCAGACCTGTGATTTGACGGCCCCGGAGGGTCCATAGGAAAATATGGGACTTGGGCGTATGCCCGGAATCGAATTCCCAGGTCCCAAGCCCGAGAAATCAATTTTTAAAGAAAATTGTTTTCTGAAAATAATAAAGGATTTTGAAACTAAATTATTATGTGAAAACCGTGTTACCGGGCCCGTATTATGGTTTCGAAGCCTGGAACAGGTTTATTATATGTTATGTGACTTATCTGTGAAATTTGGTGTAAAACGGACTTGAAATGACGTGATTCGGATTAAAATCGGATAAGTTAAGCTTTATGAAGTTTTAAGAAATTTCTATGAGTTTTGAGGTTTAATTTGTTGATTTTGATGATTTAAAAGCTTGAATAAGTCTGTAGTATGTTTTGGGAGTCGTGTGTGTTTTTGGTTATGAGCCAGGAGGGCTCGGGTGAGTTTCGGGTAGCTAACGGGGTGTAAATGAGTAAAAACTCTGGTGTTTTGGTCTGGTTTCTGGTGTCTGGTGTGTGTCTATATGCGATCGCATAAGCATAGATGCGATCACATAGTACTGGGCTGGGAGGGGGTCACTGATGCTTTATGCGATCGCAATGCCAGCTCCGTGATCGCATAGTGTACTAGGTAGGTCGGGGGTCTGGGGGTAGTTTGGTCAGTGCGGTCGTGATCCTTGCTCCGCGATCTCATAGGGTGAGACTCTGCAGATCTGCGATCGCATTACCTCTCCTACGATCGCGTAGGGTCAGCCAGGTCCTTCTCTGCGATCGCAACCCCTCTTCCGCGATCGCAGAGAGCATTTTCGCCCAGTTAATTAAAAGGTCAAAAATAGAATACTCTACACGGAATTTTCATATTTTCATCCCTTTCTCCTTCCTCCAACCTCCATTTAAGACCCCAAGCCAATTCTTCCTCCATAGCCTCTTGGGTAAGTGTTTCTAACATCGATTTCTTCCACTTTTGTTCCATAATCACTAGGATCTAGGCCTAAAATCCTAATATCAAGTAGAAATAAGGGGTTTTAGGTAGAGTTAGGTTTTTGGGAAAATTGGGTGATTCAACCTAAATTTGGGGTCGGATCTTGAAACAAATTATATATTTTAACTCGTGGGGTTATGGGTGATTGAATTTTGGTCCGAGCCTCGAGTTTGGACCAAGCGGGCCCGGGGTCGAATTTTGGTATTTTTGGAAGAATGCTTAAAATTGAATATCTAGGCTATGGGATTGTGTTATTGAGTTTATATTGATATTATTGAATTAATTACGCCTAGATATCGTTGTTTCGGAGTCGGATTATAAAGGAAAGACGGTCTTAGAGGGTTGATTGCTATACTTTGGACCGAGGTAAGTGTCTTGCCTAACTTTGGTGAGGGAATAGGTATTATTTGCTATGTGCTAAGTGATTATCATGTTCATTGCATAGGTGAGGTGACGAGTATGTATGCAATGTGTGTCAAGTATGCCCGTGAGTCTATTTCGATAGAAATTGCAGTATTTCTCCCATGTTTAGCATATTATGAGATTGTCTTTACTTGGTAATTTATTTTTGATTGAAAGTATTGGCTGTTGAGCTTGAGAAGTGTTGATACGAATGATAATCCAAGTGTAGAGTATGCGATTGAGGTGATTGGTTATAGCTGAGACCCTTGCCATGCATTTATTGAGTTATTAATTGATGTTTTCCCCTTGCCGGGTGATTTGAACCGTCTATTTCCACTATGATGTACTCCTTGCCATTATATCTATTATTGTTTGGTGAGGAAGAGTGTAAAGAATGAAGGGTTATTCCGTGCCATGACATCTGATTACATTGCATAGTGAGGAAGAGTGTAAAGCACGAAGGGTGATGTCGTGCCATGATTCATATCGATTATAAGCATGAGGGTTAATGACGTGCCATGATTTCCATTGATTACATGCACGAAGGTTAATGTCGTGCCATGATTTACATTGCCTTACATTGTACATTGCATTGTGAGGAAGAGAGTAAAAGCACAAAGGGTGATGCCGTGCCATGATATTTGATTACATTGCATTGTGAGGAAGAGTGTAAAAGCACGAAGGGTGATGTCGTGCCATTGTTTTACATTTCTGGTACTTATACTTGTTTCGTTGGCTATTGTGTTAGATTGCCTCCCTTGTTCACTTCTATCTGTCAATTTGACTGTTTCATTTCACTTGTTCCCCTTTACTGCTCCTGTATCCCTTACTTGTCTGCTTATCGTTTGCCTTGTATTATCCCTGTTACCTGCTGTAGAATAGGACATGTTATCGTGATTGTCAAGTCTAGCCTCGTCACTACTTCGGCCGAGGTTAGGCTCGGCACTTACTCAGTACATGGGGTCGGTTGTACTGATGCTACACTGCACTTCTTAATGTTGTGCAGATCCCGCATCCGGACCCAGTGGACCGCATTGAGGGAGTCACCTTCAGTCCACCCAGAGCTTCAAGGTATACCCGCTGGCGTTCGTGGGCCTTGGTGTCTCTCCTGCATTTGGATTTCTTATTGTCTTACTTCTTCTCCTAGTTTCAAGAAAATTATATATTTCTTTTCAGACTCTGTATTTAGCACTCAGTTTAGATAGTCCGTGAGGTTGTGACACCCCGATTTTGGGTTTTTGCGATGCTATTATCTTTACTATGTCATTACACATTTCAGAGTATTGTTACATTTCCGCTTTTCAAGGCATAAAGTATGTTAGATATTTCAGTCAGGTTTCTGAAGGGTATTAATTTTACTACTGTTGAATTGATTCAAAAGTATTAATGTGTAGTATACGTTGGCTTGTCTAACGGGTTCAACGTTAGACGCAGTCACGGTCTGAAAGGTGGGATTTCGTGTCGTGACAAATGGTATTAATTTTACTACTGTTGAATTGATTCAAAAGTATTAATGTGTAGCATACCTTAGTTTGTCTAATGGGTTCAACGTTAGACGCAGTCTCGGTCTGAAAGGTGGGATTTCGGGTCATGACAGGTTTTCACCGACTAACCTCTCTCATTTCTCTGCTCATCATCGCCTTGCAGTGCTCTTTGCGAGTTTTTACTAACAAGACTCTCTCATTTTCAATTTCTCTGCTTACCGTCGCCTCACGGTGCCCGTGTGGGTTTTCACCGATAAGACTCTCTCATTTTAATTTCTCTTCTTACCGTCGCCTCATGGTGCCCGTGTGAGTTTTCACCGATAAGACTCTGTCATTTTATTTCTCTCATTTGCTTGCATCTGATCCAAATAATTGTATCCTCCAATTTTGGTCATCTTTGCCAATGGATCGGAAGGACTTGAACAGGATTTTGGTGAAAAGAATTTGGACTGAATTACAACTTTGAAACCTTTCAGGCGAAAACATCGCCGAACCATTATAACTTCTACCCCAATTTCACTTTTGGGGGAATGTGAATTTTTATTTTGGTGTGACTGAACCCCAGGGAGAGGCTGCCAACGTATCCTTTCGGAATCAAGTCAAACGTAGTTCAGGGAACTTTTGTTTTTGTTTTTTATTTTTGTCATGTTTTTCCTCTGTTTTGTTTTGTTTTCTCTTTTCTTTCTTTTTTTCTTTTTTTTTCTCTCATTTTTTTCACTTCATCATTTTTTGTTTCTTTTTCCTCTTTCTTTTTCATTTTTTTCTTGTTTTCCAATAACACTTTCGGGTTCCAAAGAGGGTAATCAAAGAAGAGTAACCGGCTCAAAGGGTTTGCAAAAGGGTTAATGGTGTTTGGGTAGCGAGAATGAAAGTCTTCGTCATCCCAATCGGAGAACATTTGAAATATATGGAGGATCAAACATAGTACCTTTTGACTGCATCATGCGTTGACAATTGTTTTAGGTACATTTTCTTCGAGCCCCAAGTACAACGCACTCTTTTGGCAGTATTCTGGTTGCAATGTATGGAGCTTTCCAACATGAACCAATTTTCCTTTGACTGTTCCGATTCATCATTTTATTTTCTCGACTTAACTTCATTTGCATTATTTCGAAGTTTGACGGCGTTTTAGGATCTTTTGACAGCACCTGCGTTTACAGTTGTTTCAGGGACACTTTCTTTGATGTATCCCAAGTACAAACGCACTCTTTTGGCAGTACTCTGGTTGCAATGCATGGACCTTTCCAATCTGAACCAATTTTCCTTTGGCTATTCCGATTTATTGTTTTATTTCCTTAAGCTAACTTCATTTGCATTCTAACTCTTGATTCATTATTTCGAAGTCTGACAGCGTTTTAGGATCTGTGCATGAAGTTCGCAAGCATGTCATGTTATTGAAATCTGCATTTGAACAGAACTGAAAGCAGAGTAAGAAAAGAAACAAGATTAAGAAAAAACACATGTGGGAAATGAAATATTAATTCCATTTGATTTATTTTTGTTTTGTTTTGTTTTTTGATTGATTTTAGTTTTGTTTTGAAGTTTAAAGATAGAAGGGTTTACATCGGAAAGTAAGACAATAAAGTAAAACATCTGGATAACCTTGAGATAATCCGGACGTAGAAAGGATAGCAAGACTGGCTACCATGATTCCCATCTGATGGGGAAACTTTCAGGCTTGACGACCATTTTTTGGATTTTCTTTTGTCTCGGCAATGGCTTCAATGCCCTTCAGTGCCGGATCAAATTCTTCATCCTCACAAATCATTCCGACTACTGGCCTAGTGTGAGCAGGCAGGGGATTGTTCATCATATTAGGGTCTTCTTCATCCCTAAACACTATTGCTTGGACATCGATGAGGTCTTCCACTGCTCTTTTTAGAGCCCAACAATCTTCAATGTCGTGCCCCACTGCTCTTGAATGGTATTCACATCTAGCATCAGCTCGGTGCGAGGGGGACTCGGGGTTCGGCCGGTTTGGGGTCACTGGCTGCAACAGACCTACTTGACCAACTTTTGGAACAAACTAGAGTATGATTCACCAATGGGGGTGAGCTGATTCTTTTTGAAAGGCTCTCTTGGGCGAGGATTGTATTGGGAAACATTTGATTAAGGATTATATGGAGCTTGGTAAGGATGAGAATTTCTGGGAAGTGTAGCTCGGTTTTGGGCATAATTTTGTGTCCGCATATAAGATTGCGCGTTCATCACCGCATAGGGAGGCGGTGCCACGGCATATGTAGCATCATCTTGATAGGGATAATAGTGTTGTAGAACTTTAGGAGGCATATATGATTGATTGAATGCCTTGCGGGCCCCCTTCGAGCTCGAAGCCATCATGGCACCCTCTTCTATCTCGTTTCTGCTCATCAAACCCCCTGACCCATTCTGAACGGCCTGTGATGCAGCCTTAAAAGCAGCTTGACTCAAGATTCGACCCGTTTTCAAACCATTTTCTACCATCTCCCTAATTTTGATAGCTTCAGCAAACGGTCTACCCATAGTAGACATCATGTTCCGGAAGAAGTCCGCCTCTTGGGCCTGTAGGAAAACCGTAACCACTTCTCCTTCGTTCATTGGAGGTTTTACCCTGACAGCTTGTTCACGCCATTTGACAGCATATTCGCGAAAGCTTTCCATAGTTTTCTTTTTCAAATTGGACAAAGAGTTCCTGTCAGGAGCGATGTCCACAATATACTGGAACTGGCGGACAAAGCCTCAGGCCAAATCGTCCCACACATGCCAATGGGTAGTTTCTTGATCCATATACCATTCAGAAGCGATTCCGGTGAGGCTTTCTCCGAAGTAGGCCATTAGCAACTCCTCTTTTCCACCCGCACCCCTCAACTGATTGCAATATCGCTTCAAGTGAGCCATCGGTTCTTCGTGCCCGTCATATTTCTCGAACTTTGGCGTCTTGAAACCAACTGGCAGGTGAACATATGGAAACATGCATAAATCTAAGTAGGAGAGACTCTTCTGACCACTCAAACCCCGTATGTTCTTTAAGCTTTAATCTTTTCTCTAGGCTTATCATCTTCCGAGCCATTTCTTCCTGCTCGGGGTTTCTCATTGTTCTTTGTTGACCCATGGGAGACTCATATTGCGAGTGCTGAGTGTATGAGTTTGGCATGGGCGCTGTTGGATGTGCCGTAGTGGAGACTGGTGGTGCAACGAACAGTGTTGGATGTGCCGTTGAATCCGACGCCCGGGGGTGATCCACAGAAAACATTTCGGGGCCAGTAGACGGCATTAGAGGGAGGCCACATGGGAAGAGTGAGTTGGACACAAGGATATTGGGAAGCTCATTTGAACTACGAATCAACTCAGGAAAACCAGGGATTACACTTGGCGGTTCCCTACCGTTAGACCAGGCGTCCTACATTTCCAACATGCAGCGACACAACATTCTATTTTCTTCAGCAGTTACTGATTCCGACTGCGGAATAGCCGATGACGAGCTATCCTCAGGACTGATGATTGGCAGATTACTAGCGGAGGCCATCTCTACCTTTGGATCTTGTAAAGGATGGAAAACCATACTACCAACAAAACCAACCACCAAAACCTGGCTAATTTGCACACCAAACAACCTTGTTAGTTTTGAGACATTTAACATATAGGAAATCGCATATTGGGGTGCAAGGCACCTAACAGTTAAACGTTTCTACAATGTGTTTAAACGGTTGCTTGTTTCATCACGGCCTTTAAATTTCCCTTTTAATTTGTATCTCTCCCTTTTCTTTTTTTTCTTTCTTTTTTTGAATTTTCCATATTTCGATTTTGTTTTCCTTTCTCTTTTTGTTATTTTCGTTCTTTGTTTTTCTCAGTTATTTTGTCATTATTTTTTTTCACTTTCTTTTCACTCTTCGTTTTCGCTGTTTTTCGCTCTTTTCTTTATTTTTCACTCAATTTTCTTTCTCTCCTTCCTTTTTCTTGTTCATTTTTTCACTTAATTTATCCATGGCTATGATCGAATCCAATGGAGATTGCTTACGTATCATGACGTCGCATGAATCATATCTTAGTTCGGGAAGATTGAGAATGGAGTAAATAAAGCTAACTCTTTTTTTTTTTAATTTCGTTTATTATTTTTTTTGAATTTTTGAAAGAAAGGCTTTAAAAGAAGAAAGAAAATATTTTTGGCTCTTTTTTTTTTATGTTTTGATTCAAATGTTTGAAAGAAAGACTTCTAAAAGCAAGAAAAATAATTTTTTATTTTGAATTTCTTTTCTTTTTCTGAATTTTGGGGAAAAATACCTCAAGACAAAAAAAATATTTTGGATTTAGATTTTTGATTGATGAATTGTTTTAAAATTTTTGAGATAAAGACTTCTTAAAGAAAGAAAATATTTTTGGATTTTCGCTTTTTGAATTATTATTTTTTTTTTTTTGGTTTATGGGCAAAAGACTTCTAAAAACGGTGGATTTTTTCTTTTTTGGATGAAAGACCTCTAAAAAATTCTTTTTTCTTTTGTTTTGAACTTTGGGAATTTCAAAAGTAAGAAGAAAATATTTTTGTTGAATTTCAATCGTTTTGTCATCTTTTTTTTTTCTTTTAAGAATAAAGAAAATATTTTTGGATTTTGAATGTTGCCTCTCCATTTTCAAAAGAGGGATTTTTAAAGAAAGACAAAGATTTTTTTTTTTGTTTTCTGATTTTTGTCTTTTGGAAAAATATTTCTGAAGGATATACAGTAGAACTAGCGTAGCGGGACATGACAGCGGTTGGGGAGAAGGAAAAGCTATCAGACATCAATCCTATGAACAGACAAAGCGGCGATTTTGAGTAATTGATTTTTATTCCCCTTTTTTTTAATTTTTTAAAATATGAAAGACTTTGGAAAGAAGAAAAATATTCTTTTTTTTTTTGCGTTTAAAATCCTTTTGTCTTTTTTTATTATTTGTTTGGGAATTTCTAAGGAGGGATTTAACGGAAAATATTTTTGAATTTTTGAAAATTGGGGCCGGAACCGATGAGGTTTGCCTACGTATCTCACATCCGGTGAGAATCAGACCTGCGTATTTCGGCCAGTTTTGACATAACTAAAACTAAAAAATGATTTTGACTTATTTTGAAATTCTTTTTCTCCTCATTTTCAATTATTTTAAAATTCCTTTCTCCTTTTTGTAATGACCCGACCGGTCGTTTTACGTTATCGGACCCCGTTCCCCTATATAAGTCATCCCATAGCAGCTTCTTGTGATTTGTGACTTGCGGGGACTAGTGGTTCAGGATTTGGAAGAATTTTGAGCAGTATAGGAACACTTGGTTCCTTAAGGTTGGCCTATTTGGCCAAGTTTGACTTCAGTCAACATTTTGAGCAAACGACCTCGAAATCAAGTTTCGACAGTGTCAGTAGCTTCGTATGATGATTTCAGACTTGAGCGTTTGTTCGGTATGGGTTTTCGATAACTCGGAAGCGTTTCAGCGCCCAATATAGAAATAAGGATTTCCTTAAGTTTGAAATTTGGTTTGAAACAGGAATCTGTGTTATCGAGGTCCGAATGTGATTCTAAGATCGGGAATAGTTCCTTTATGTCATTTATGACTTGTCTGCAAAATTTGATGTCATTCCGAGTTGTATAGGTCGGTCCGGCGCATCATTATAGAAATCAAGAACTTGAAGTTTCTTAAGTTGTGGTTTTAGGGGTTTTGGGGTGTGATTTTGAGATTTAGCATTGTTTTGGGTGTTCCGAAGGATCGAGCGAGTCCGTATTATGATTTAGGACTTGTTGGTGTCACGACCCAGAATCCTAATTCGAGTCGTGATGGCGCCCAACGACGGGGTTAGGCAAGCCA
>MDKH01004019.1:0-15402 GCA_005239495.1 Nicotiana undulata
TATATATATATAATGAAGTGAAATAGAGGAAATATCACAATAATAAAGACTGGAAAGTAACAATGAACGAACCATGGAAAACACAGCTCAGAACACAACAGTTCAACATAGGATCTCCCGAGATACCATCCCGTAGTCCCAACTATAAATGTTCAGGAGGATCTCCCGGAATACCGTTCCGTCGTCCCAAAGTAAATATGCGGACAAGGGGATCTCCCGGAATACCGTTCTGTAGTCCCAAAGTAAATATGCAGTACAAGGGGTCCCGGAATACCGTTCCGTAGTCCCAAAGTAAATATACAGTACAAGGGGATCTCCCGGAATACCGTTTCATAGTGCCAAAGTAAACATGCAGCGTAATGACAAGATTCAATAATCATAGCACGGAGTCTCACAATTTATCCTAAGTGTAAGTTAGGGAAAAGAAGGTAAAACAACTAAGCATGCTGCACGTAGTTCAAGTAAACAGTTAAGTCAAATAAGCATGCTTTCTTAGTCAAACATAATGCTACACAAGCTAATAAGTTCAAATAACAGGAAAGGCAGATTTGCTTTTTAATTAAAATTGGGTTTTACAACAAACAACCCGTGTACTTACTCGTCACCTCACGTACACGACACTCAAATAACAACAACAGTACCAATCCTACGGGGAGGTTCCACCACACAAGGTTAGGCAAGTCACTTACCTCGAAACAAGCTCAAATCAATCCGAATTCACACTCTAGCAATGAGTACCCGACTTCGAATGGCTCAAATATAATCAAAACCAATTACATAACATAAATACAACTGCAAGGAACTAGTCTAACGAATGAAATCAAAGATAAAGCAAGGAATTGGAAAAATCGCTCAAAGCCTCCTCGGGCCCACGTCTCCGAATCGAGTAAAAATTACCAAATAAGAACACACATTCACTCACGATTTCACTCGTACAAAAATCATCCAAATTCGACGCCTAAATCCCACTAAAATCTCTGATTTTAGGTTGGGGAACTTTTTCCCCAATTTCCCAACTTCCTCACTCAAATTCCTTAATTTAATGAAGAAACAACTATGGATCAATGAAATATGATAAAAATAGGATTAGGAATCGTTACCCAACGTTTTTCTCTGAAAGACTCTTGAAAATTCGCCTTCCTCCGAGCTCTCAATCAAATTTTGTGATATGAAATTCAAACCCTCGAATTTGCCCTTTTCTGCCCAGCGATTATAGCTTCTGCGATGGGGCAATCGCATCTGCGGTACCACACCTGCAGAAAAATCAACGCATGTGCAGACTTCACTTAAGTGCCCAAGGTCCACATCTGCGAATAGGTGGTTGCACCTGCGTCTGCGCACCTGCGGACAATGGTCCGCTTCTGCGATCCTAGACCGCTCATGCGGTTCCTTCTCTCGCACCTGCGGGCATTGTAGATGCGGAACTCCCCTCGAACCTGCGACCCATACTTTTTCGTAAAATCTGCTTCTGGGGTTCTTTAGCCGCTTCTGCAGCTCCGCACATGCGGCCCAAAGTGAGCAGGTGTGGTTACACCAGATACATCAACATCAGCAAAATCTCCTAAGTCCCTTTCAACCCGTTAAGCACCCGAAACTCACCCGAGGCCCCCCGGGACCTCAACCAAACATACCAACCAATCCTAAAACACCATACGAACTTAGTCGAGCCTTTAAATCACACTGAACAACATCAAAAACACGAATTACACACGGATTCAAGCCTAATGAACTTTGAAATTTCTAAATTCTACAAACTATGTCGAAACATATCAAATCTCGTCCGAATAACTTCAAATTTTACACACAAGTCAAAAATGACACTACGAACCTACTCCCACTTCTGGAATTTCATTTTGGGTCCGATATCAAAATTTCCACTGCCGACCAAAATCACCAAAATTCCAACTTCCGCCAATTCAAGCCTAAATCTATTACGGACCTCCAAATCACATTCTGGATGCGCTCCTAAGTCCAAAATCATTTGATGGAGATAACGGTACCATACAAATTTGAATCCGAGGTTTTTACACACAAGTCAACATCCAGTCGACTTTTCTAACTTAAGCCACCAAATAAGAGACCAAGTGTCTCAATTCATTTCAAAAGCCAATACGAATCCTCCTAGCAACACAAAATAGAATAATAAGATACGGGGAAAGCAATTAATAGGGGATCGGGGTTCTAACTCTTAAAACGACCTTCCGGGTCGTTACATCAAGTCCTTCACTTGACCCCAAGGTAAAGGGACCCAAAGTAAAGGAATATGTATAGACATATGTAAATCCCTCTTTGAAGTAGGTAACTCGTTCTACCCCATGTGGGGCAAGGATTTTGAAATGGGAGCAGTTGCAATCCTCCTTCACAGTAGGGATACTAGAAGGGCGAAAGGAGGAAGGATACCTACAAACTGGCCAAAACCTGCTACTTTGGGAATTTTTAGGTGCTTTCTTCTCTTGGAGATCGAATGTGGTGCTAAAATAAAGTGGTATGATGGTGTTAACGGTTAAAGGTTCATATCCGATTCCAACCTCTTTAGCTTTGTTTTCTTTGGGCCTTCGCTGAAGAGAAGGCCAGTTTCTCCAACGTTAGCAGTGTAAGAAGACATGGTGGTAAAAGTCTGTGAAGAGGTTCTTGCTGAGAAAGATGGATGTTCTAAGGAAACTCAGAAGGCAGAAAAGATTGTGAAAGTAGAGAAAGCGAAAAAGTAAAAATGATGAGTAACTTAGAAGTTATAGATGGAAAAAATCATGGTCATGATTACCTAGAAAACCAGTGAAAATACTTGTTGAATCATGGGGCAACACGTGTTCGGGGTATTAAATGCGGAGAGACGTGTGTCCCTTCAAGAGTCAGAGATCATTTAGGAACTTTCCCGTCAATAAAGGAATACACATCTACTTTCCGGTAACACTGAGTTGCATCACCGGAAAGTAGGGGGACTATTTGTATAGGGGAAAATTGGTTTATAGATGGTGGTCAAATGGAAAGGTGACGTGGAACCGAAGACTGGCAAAATATGAGTCAGCAAATATTTGGCACCCCGTACGAAATGTGTAACCGGTACAGGATAGATCCCGAAGGAAGCACAACCGATGGTAAATATTCAAAAGCTTGACATCGGATAGCATTTAATGAGCAGTCGTTATAGAGAATATATCCATTCAAAGCCAACTGTTATGCACTCATCAATAACGTTTCTATTCTCGTTCAAGAAGAGCTTGATTTTAGGATCTTGTCTCCCTAAGGATCGATAGCTATAAATAATAGGATTGACTCTTGTAAGGGAGTAAAAGATTCTGCATACAAAAGCTTTAGCTTATTTATTTACGCTCAATCAAAATTGTTCTATCATTGTTTTGTCACTGCTTTTACTTTTGTTTCCGGAAAGGCCGAGCCCAAAACTATCTCTTTTAATTTCAGTCGTTAAATTTATTTTTGTTCTTATTTCTTTATCAATTTTGGATTAAATCGATTCACTTGTCTATAAACCACGTTATAAATTCAATTGTAAAAAGTAATTTACGGCTAAACAAATACCAAGCAGGCTTAGCTTGATCTAGCCTCTCAAATCGAGCGCTATCATCATCATTTGATTTGTACCAAAGATGAAGAGATAAAGAAATATATAGGAGGAAAATTATTTTCCACTTTAATAAAAAGGTTATGAAGTTCCCTTTTTTAATTTCCTCTCTCTCTACTCTTCCCAAATCAAATCAAATTAACTTCTCTCAATTCTTTCACATTGTGGTTCTGTTTTATAAGATTGCATTACATCGCTTCACGCAAATGACTGAGCTGACATGCAAATTATATCCCCCAGGCAAGTTGTTCACATGAATGCCTCTGATTTTATGTGGAATTCCTAATTGTCATTTGAAATTTTGTTTTCTAACACTTCCAATTATAGAGTTTCATTTAACAATACCTCAAAGCATGCAACTCCATGTTTCTATTTGTGAAACCTACTTTTTCCAATCAATTCTCTCCTAAAATACACTCCGTACTTAATTTTGATGTTTAATCAATTTATAAAATAATAATTGATTCCAACATATTTGGTTATGTGAAAGAGTCGAAATTACTGCACAAGAGAAAAACTTATTTATATCGTTTCATTAATTTTAATACTATTGATTAAATTGCACTTCTGATTCTTCTGAAGACCCCGTAAAAGTTAACTTCTGAGTCACTTTCATCAAGTGAATTTACATAACAATCTCTTTTTATTTTCCCTCCTCCAGGCATTTCTTTTGACCCTAAACTACGATATATCCAGTTCCAATTTCTTTTGACCCTGACCAAGTTTTAATAGACTTTCTCATTGCATAGACTCTTGCTACACTTAACTGAAATCTGATAACTGTGTACTGTTAATTACAACAACACGACTTTTTGTTAATGAATGGGAGCGAGGAAAGAATAAGGTTGAGACAAAGGCCGTGAAGAAATAGGTTAGAAAACACTAACAAAGGAAAGTGAAAAAATGGAGGAATCTCTGATTTTTCCTTTAACAAGTAAAAAGAGAGTATCAATGCCAGAAAAAAAGATAAGAGAATAAAGTTGGAGAATAAAGGATAAAAAGCATCTTCATAGACATGCTCAAGTACCCTTTCCAATGCTCGGAGCTAGCGTTTCCGCTCTGGGGAGGGTAGTGTGTACGTAGACCTTACCCCTACCCTAGGGTAGAGAGGCTGTTTCCAATATATCATCGGCGTACTTCCCTCCAAGAACTCTCCACCTTGCTCTTGGGGTGACTCGAACTCACAACCTCTATCTATTCAATATGTATAAATTATTAATTTAGAACCCAGTGACTTAAGAAGACTACATTCTCGAACCTATAAACTTCAAATCCTGGATCCGCCTCTTCTCTTCTTTAGCTCTGGGAATCCCATTAGCTCCTGCTGAAAACATACATTAGCAGTATGAAATACAAGTGCTGGTGAACTCAGGCATCTTACAACTTAAAAATGCCAAAGAATCTTCGAAAGCAAGTACAGAGAACATTAAAAGTCTAAAAGGCTTATCAAAATCAGAAAAGGGGAAAATTCCCTTCTTTTCAAGTCCACAAAGACAAACTTTGTCATTAGAGATGTGCCACAAGATTACTTTTTCCAAATATGAATTTTCAACACCTCAGAAAGTACTTAATCTAAGTGGAATTCATGCGTTTAAACTAAGCGAATGGCATAGTGTACTTTCTACCAGCATGCTTTCAAGAATCTTTACACACTCATAATTTGCTAATCAAACCACAAAATGCTTCTACTTTATCTGTCATGATTATCAACTCATTTTTTACCAAAGGCCATATTTTCATGGTTACAATCTAAAGTACAACAGCTGGCAGAATACAGGGTTGAACTCAGGATTAAATTCAGAAGTCCTCACTTAACATTGCGAATAAACCAACAACTTTATACCAACTAGCTGAAAGAACTCTTCCTTTTCTTCAACATCCAGTATTAAGGAAGAAAATTTCTATCAGCAACATTCACAAGAAGGCAAGATTTCACCTAGTTCCAGGAAAAAGGTGGTGAGTGATACACTAAAACCCTGAAGGTTGACTTCACACGAAGTCCAGTCCTCAAACAAGTGTGTTGTTCATCAGTCCTGAGTTCCATTAATTTCCTTCAGGTATTGTGAATTTGCTAAAGCTGCTATCGTTCTCACAAGTCTTATAAACACAAGTCTCTAGTTCTCCAAGGAACACGCAAGAGCTAGACAAGGGAAAACATGGGTGCTGAAGATGACTATAAAGCCAAAGAAACGAAACCTCAACTTGGGGAACGGTGGCCACACGGAGGATTTCGAGGTGGAGGTGGATGGATAAGCAGTGACCGAGTCACAAGCACGTATGATCTTGTTGAACAGATGCATTTTCTTTATGTTCGAGTTGTGAAAGCAAGAGATCTACCGCCAAATCCAGTAACAGGGAGTTGCGATCCATATGTGGAGGTGAAACTTGGAAACTATAAAGGCAAAACAAAGCACTTTGATAAGAAGGTAAACCCTGAATGGAAGCAAGTCTTTGCTTTTTCAAAAGAGAAGATTCAGTCTTCAGTTCTCGAAGTTTTTGTAAGAGACAAGGAGATGGTGCAGAGAGATGACTATCTAGGGAAAGTAGTCTTTGACATGAATGAAGTTCCTACAAGGGTTCCACCTGACAGCCCTTTGGCACCTCAGTGGTATAGATTAGTGGATCGCCGAGGGGAGAGCAAAGTCAGGGGAGAAGTCATGCTTGCAGTGTGGATGGGAACCCAAGCAGATGAAGCCTTCTCAGAAGCATGGCATGCAGATGCTGCTTCAGTTCATGGAGAAGGTGTCCATAGTGTCAGATCAAAGGTATATGTTTCACCTAAACTGTGGTACCTGAGAGTCAATATCATTGAAGCGCAAGATGTAGAATGCCAAGACAAAAGCCAACCCCCACAGGTATTTGTGAAGTCTCAAGTCGGGAAGCAGGTACTAAAGACCAAAGTATGCCAAACGCGAACAACTAATCCTTTCTGGAATGAAGACCTATTATTTGTGGTTGCAGAGCCTTTTGAGGAGCAATTGGTACTTACCATCGAATGTAAGGTCGATCCTTCCAAAGATGAGATCGCGGGGAGGATAGTCTTGCCACTTAACACCTTTGAGAAGCGATTGGATCACCGGGCAGTTCATTCTCGCTGGTTCAATCTTGAAAGGTTCGGGTTCGGAGTTCTAGAGGGAGACAGGAGGAATGAACTCAAGTTTTCAACAAGAATCCATCTCAGAGGTTGCCTTGAAGGTGGATACCATGTACTAGATGAATCAACTATGTATATCAGCGATCAGCGGCCAACAGCAAGGCAGTTGTGGAAGCAACCAGTTGGAATCCTGGAAGTAGGCATCTTGAGTGCACAAGGGCTTGTCCCTATGAAACCTAAGGATGGAAGAAAAACCACTGATGCTTATTGTGTGGCTAAATATGGATTGAAGTGGGTAAGAACCAGAACTATACTTGATAGCTTGAGTCCCAAATGGAACGAACAATACACGTGGGAGGTTTATGATCCCTGTACAGTGATTACATTGGGTGTCTTCGACAACGGTCACCTAGGAGGGGATAACTCAGCTGGTGGAAAGGACTCTCGGATTGGTAAGGTAAGGATCAGATTATCAACACTTGAAACTGATCGAATTTATACAATGTCTTACCCACTTCTTGTTTTACAACCATCTGGAGTGAAGAAGATGGGTGAACTCCAACTGGCTTTTAGATTTACTTGTTTGTCTCTTGCAAACATCATATATCTCTATGGCCATCCCTTGCTCCCAAAGATGCATTATCTACATCCTTTCACGGTAAACCAAGTGGACAGTTTGAGATATCAGGCCATGAATATTGTAGCTGTGAGGCTCGGACGAGCTGAGCCACCACTGCACAAAGAGGTTGTGGAGTACATGCTGGATGTAGACTCCCACATGTGGAGCATGAGAAGAAGTAAAGCTAACTTCTTCAGAATTGTTTCTCTGTTCTCAGGTGTAATTTCCATGAGCAAGTGGCTTGAAGAAGTTTGCAAATGGAAGAACCCGATCACCACTATGCTCGTTCATGTTCTCTTTTGCATACTGATCTGCTACCCAGAGTTAATACTACCAACCACATTCCTTTATATGTTTCTCATTGGAATATGGAACTACCGCTCCAGACCTAGGCAGCCTCCACATATGGACACAAAACTATCTTGGGCTGAAGCAGTTAACCCAGACGAACTTGACGAAGAGTTTGACACTTTCCCCACATCGAAGGCTGAGAATATAGTTAAAATGAGGTATGACAGACTTAGAAGTGTGTCTGGTAGAATCCAAACGGTCATCGGGGACATGGCAACTCAAGGAGAGAGACTCCAGGCTCTGCTAAGTTGGAGAGATCCAAGGGCAACCAGCCTCTTCGTAATCTTCTGTCTTATCACAGCAGTGATACTGTATGTGACACCTTTCAAAATCATAGCTCTAGTTGCAGGTCTGGTTTACCTAAGGCACCCAAGATTCAGGAGCAAAATGCCTTCGCCACCAATCAATTTCTTCCGAAGATTGCCAGCTCGAGCTGATAGCATGCTCTGAAACAAATAAATAAACTAGACGAGTTTTCAAGGTTTTTAGCTGAACATCAGTGATGTATTCTCCATTTTTCTTTTTCAGTAGTTTGTATCATTATGATATTTTTCTGCTTTTTGCCAAACCATAAAGTGAAATGCTCAGAAATGTTACAAGAAGTACTCTTTGCAAATTAACAGGATTATAAGATGAAGAAGAATCAATGAAGAAATAAAGTATATGTAACATATCACCATAAGAAGTTTCCTTTAAATAAAGTCTAAGTTAAAGCTGAAGGCCATAGAACTGCAAGAGTAAGCCCAATTTTCGCAGTACTTAGCAAGCGCCAAAAGAATCTTAGGTATGTAATTACTGTGATATTCCAGGTTAATAAAAAGAAAGAAAAAGCTCAGATTTCAGAACATATAAATGTAAAGTTTTTCACAAGAAGAAATGTAAAAGCAGAAGCCTCGGCGAACGGCCATTGGCCTCGCAATGATCATCACAAGCAACCGTGGAAAGGATGATAGAACTTGTGCAATTTCCTCTTGCTATTATCTTTCGATCTCACACCATCAAACGCAGACGATGTAAACCAAGTTCAACCGCATAATATGGTAAGTGCTGAACAAAGGTATATAGATGTAAAGAACACGACTCACCTAATCATTGCCACCATCTGCACAGCTTAAGCCCTCTAATTCATTCGGCTAAAGATTTCGATAGACTTCAAAGAAGACTTATTATTTAAAAAAAGAAGAAGTTCTAAGAAGATTTAACTAGCATCAGATAGAAAAAACCCCAAGATTTGCTTGATAAGTAAAAGAGACCCTTTTCATTATTTTCCTTAATACAAAGTTAACTATATATCTTCTACTGCAACACTTCTCTTCCAGCTAAAATAACCAAAATACTTCTCTTAGATGGCATCTGCGCATATCATTGAGTACTCTGAAGAATGCCTTATACCAAGCTCTAAATAAGATTTTAAAGGTCTCTTCTTTTAAATTTAAAGGACGGTCTCTTTTTTAGTTAAATTGACCAATGTAGACACAAGCTAAAATCATCCAGATTAGCTTGGAAAATCATTTTTTACATTAAATAGCACCAGCTTGATCAGGTTATTGGATTGACCAGGGATTAAGAAATTGCCAATAATCAAACAATCAAAGAAAAGATGGATGTTCAGTGAGAAATGTACAGAGTTTAATGTTGTCAAAAAGTTCTAATCTTTATCGAACATATCTGCAACGAACTACCAGTTTTCTGATTCACTGAATCTGTTAATGAAATATACCTGCACAAACAATTAAGCAAATTTTAATACTCAGAATGCAGAAGCAAATTTCACATTATGATCTCATGCACTTCAAATTGAGCTCAAGTAACTGATAACAAAAAGAAAAATTTGGATCAGTTACAAAAACCTCCCTTGAGTATCTGCCAGTATGCGAGTTATCAATTTGAATAACAACTAGTTGTCCTCGTTTTTGTTGACTGTAATCGTATTTATTCAACATAAACCCATGACCCACACCCAAATTAGAAAATGGAAAAAAGAAAAAGTTATAGTAATAAATAACTAGGTGCCGGTAGCAGGTATTCAGTTGATTACTCCAAGTCGTAGATGCGTCCTGGACACCATCTTTATAAGAAAAATCACTTAAATTCATAAGTTGCTCGGGAAAACAACTCTGCAGTAATTGAAACTGAATCACTTTCATAAACTAATTGAAAAGGATTAAATAATTGAATCCGGACGATTGAGCCATCTATGGAAATTTTATTTAAGTTGGAAATCTTGAATGTTTAGAGCCCCACATATTTAAATTGTTCTTTTTTCTTTTTGGAGTTGGATTAGTTACAAACGCTTCCCTAGTTTCTTCTATTTATATTCTGTAACTTTCTTAAGGGAGGTGGGCATAGTTTGGATAAAATGGAAATTCAAAATTTTTGAATTTTTAGTTTGGGTTGGATTACAACAATAACATATACGGTGTAGTCCCACAAATGAGGATAAAGTATAAGTATTTGTTGTTTGAAAAATAATATTAATATCTCAAAATAACAATAAGCTTCTTTGAGATCTAATGTATGGATATGAATTGTAACGGAAATTTGGCATTACTATTAAATAGCCTTAATGGCTTATTACTCTAATGCTGGCCTATTATTCTAAGTTTCTAACGTTACCTTTTGAAAAGTTAAATCTGACAGTTGAATGTATTAAATTGCTTTTATAAGTTTATTACATTGACAGATGTAACTTTTCAAAACCTATATATATATATATATATATATATATATGCTTGTCTTTATTTTGGTGTATGTGAAAGAAGTGAAACTTTATTGTGCTCGTTTTTTCTTTTTAATTAGCCTTTGTTGTTTCTGTTCATAATTTTATATTAGAAGAACTTGTTGAATCTTGGGGTATACGCCTAATTTTATTTATCATAGTGTGAGTGAAATATTCTTAAGTACAATGTCCTTGACACGCCTCAAGTTAAATCGTATTCTCCATAATCCAATACTTTTACAACAATCTTAAGGATAGTTCCACATTGTTATTATGGAGAATAACGCCGCTATTGTTGTTGATGCTACAACACCCGATGCACCAAATGTTTCTGCTCCATCACCAATTACCTATGCCAAAAAATTTACTGATGTTTAAAAAATTGGGGGTTTTGGCGGCGATGATTTCAACGGCAAGCAAGCTATTGCTGACAAAGGAAAGAAGATTGTTGCTAGAGCCAACCTTCTGTAGGACAACAAACGTCAGAACAAATCAAACAACATGTATGGCGAAAGAAATGATTATGAGCCCAAAATCAACATTCAAACCTTCAAGAAAAAGCAATTGCTTTGTGTGTGCAAACCCGACTACTATGTTGATCAATGTCGGAAAAGGGTTAGGAATGACAATCCCGCTAAGGCATAAGTAAATTTAACTGAAGCCAAAGTGTATGATATAATTGTTGCGGTTGTTTCCCAAGTGAACCTTGTGGCCAATGTGAAAGATTGACTGTTAGATTCTGGTGCCACTAGACACATATATGGTAACAAAAAAGACTTTGTGTCTTACACCCAAGTTGAGGAAGGAGAAAAAATTATGTATCTTGGTGATTCAAGAACTACTCAAGTTCTTGAAAAAGACAAAGTTCTTCTCAAACTCACTGCTGGCAAATGGAACTGAATGATGTGTTACATGTTCCTCTTATCCAAGCCAATTTGATCTCTGTGGAATTATTATAAAAAGTAGGGGTGAAGATTTCTTTTGAATATGATAAGGTCGTGTTGACCAAGAATAATAATTTTGTTGTCAAGGGTTAATATAATCATGGCTTATTTGTACTCAACGTTATGAATAAAAATGCTAGTTTTTTTGCTTATTTAATTGATTCTTTTAATTTATGGCATGCTAAACTAGGACATGTTAGTTAATTTTATATTAAAAAAATAGATTATGAAGGTCCCATTTCAAATATTAACTACTTAAATACTGATAAGTGTAAAGTTTGTGGCGAACCTAAAAAAACTAAAAAATCATGTGCTTCTGTATTTAAAAAATCTGAATTGTTTAACTTAATCCGTACCGATTTAGAAGACTTGAAACAAACTATGATTAGAAGGGAGAAAAAATATTATGTGACATTTATAAACGATTTTTCTAGAGATAAAAAAGTTTATTTGTTGATAAATAAAGCTGAAACTTTAAATAAGTTTTTAATTCATAAATCTGAAGTAGAAAATCAATTGAATAAGAAAACTAAAAGAGTTATATCCGATAGAGGTCAATTTATTTTGTTGAATGATTATTATGAGAAAGAAAGTATAATACATGAGATAACTCCGACATATTCTCCATAATCAAATGGTGTAACAGAAAGGAAAAATAGGACCTTAAAGAAAATGATGAATAGCATGCTTGTAAGTTTTGGTGCCCCGGATAATCGTTTGGTGTGAAGCCATTTTATTAGCTTGTCATTTACAGAATAGTTTTCATTATAGGGAAACGGGTAAAACACCTTATGAGCTGTGGAAAGGATATCCACCTAACTTGAAATATTTGAAAGTGTAGGGGTGCCTAACCAAAGTTATATTACCCGATCCGAAGAAAAGAAAAACAAGATCTAAAACATCTGATTGTATGTTTATTGAGTATGCTAAAGTAGTGGAGCATATAAATTTTTAGTAGTAAAAAATGATGTGCTTGAACACAATACTATTATTGAAACAAAAAATGCTGAACTTTTTGAATTCCTTTAAAATTTGAGAATATTGCTCATGTTTCTAGTATTTCAAGTGATAATATTTCTCATGTTCTAATTATTTAAAACAATTTTGAAAGTGAGGACTTAAGAAGAAGTAAAAGACCAAGGAAAGAAAAAAATTTGGTAATGAATTTTATACTTATCTTGTGGATAATGGTACTTTGACATATTCTGAAACAATATCTTCGTCTGATGCCTCATTTTGAAAAGAAGCTATTGTTGTAAGAATAAATTTAATTTTACAAAATAAAACTTAAATTTTAGTTGATTTATCCCCGGGAGCTAAATCCAATGGTTGTAAATGAATTTTAAGAAGAAACCCAATCTGAATGGTTCCATTAATAAATACAAAGCTAGACTTATTGCAAAAGGTTTTACTCAAAAGCAAAATGTTGATTATTTTTATGCTTATGCTCCTGTAACTAGAATTTCTTCAATTCGTGTTTTACCTTCCTTGGCTTCTAATTATAAACTTTTTATTTATCAAATGTGTTACACCCCATGTTTTCGTACGTGAGAGTACATCGTAAGTCAATTGATGTAAGCTCAGAAATAAGATTATATTTGATGGAATATAAAGTAAGTTAAACATGTTACATTAGAGATTACAAATATTTAAGATCATGAATAACGAATACCAAGAGGGTTGGAAAGCTTAGAAGCTAAACCAACTGAAGAGAATAAGTTTCGTCAAAAGTCAACGAGTTTGGAATGTTATAACATGTACTTTAGGGAGACTCTATGATTAATTAAATTATAAGGAGGTTATGCTATGAGTTAATTTTGTCATATGATAGTCGTGTGCTACGTTTTGAAGTCAAGCAAGTTTTGGAACAGAAGTTGGAATAGGTCTTCACAAGTTACATTCATAAATTTGTTGAAACTTAGGTCGAATGTAGATGTACTTTTCTCCCAATATACTTATAATTAAGGGATGATCTACCTACCAAATTTAAGATCTACAAGTCTAGTTTCCAATGCATTAAACCGTTCATCAATACGACGTAGGATTAGAGAGATATTTTCAGTTTCGCGAGACTGCGCAGACATCATATATGACAAGTAGGTGGATCACTAGAGCTTTTTGAGTAATAGATTTCATGTGCTATATGAGGTCATATTAGGACATATTATATACCAAATTGAAGTTCTTGGAATTTAGTTTCCAACGCTCTTAACCGTTCGTTCATACGACATCGGGATAAAAAGATATAAACGTCGGAAGATGAACCAATCCTAGGGTGCCAAGCTAGCACCTCTTTGACTTTTTCAAAAATAGATATCTATGTGTCTTAGGTCGGCTTTCTCTTCATATTTCAGCATAAAACGACCAGAGAACACCCACAAACATAAATAAACGTCTAATATTTGTATTTAAGTGCTTAAATATCAAGGAAGGTTGATAAATATATTTCCTAATAGTTAAAACTCACGGGACGGTGATCGAAAGCCGTGAGTTCGAGTTATTTGACTTGTAGCGGACTGTTTTGTATTGCTGTTGTGATGCGTGTTTTAATACTGTTTTGTGGAGTTTTGGAGGAGGAAGGGTGTTAAGAAACTCCATATATATGTCGGGTTTTGAGCTGTTCGTTCGTTGTAACATTTTCGGGTCGTTTGACACGACTACGGTGGTCATCTTATGTATGAAGTGATTAGGTTGTGTGTGGACTATTTTGGGAGGCTCAATATGATTATTATTGATGTTGTTTGTGTTGTTTGGTGATTGTATTGACTTGTGTGAAGTCATATATATAGGGCAGGTGTGATGACCCAAAAGATCATCCTAAGTAATTCCAGCTAAATTTGTGTTCCGAGGCCTCGAAAGCCTCCGTTAATCTCACCTCAATATGCGTGCGCAGCCCGGGCAGGTAGCCGGGAAACTTCCATGTGAAAATTTGATAAAAATGGGATTTTTGAATTGAATAAATCGAATAAAGTTGACTTTGGTCAATATTTTTAGTAAACGGATCCGGACCCATGATGTGATGGTCCCGGAGGGTCCGTAGGAAAATATGGGACCTGGGCGTATGCCCGAAATCGAATTCTGAGGTCCCAAGCCCGAGAAATGAATTTTTAAAGAAAATTATTTTTTGAAAATAATAAAGGCTTTTGAAATTGAATAATTATGTGAAGACCTTGTTACCGGGCCCGTGTTATGGTTCCGGAGCCCGCAACAGGTTTATTATATGTTGTTTGTCCTATCTGTGGAATTTGGTGTAAAACGGGTTTGATTTGATTGGTTTCGGATCCAAGTGAGGAAAAATGGAGTTAATGAACTTGTGGGGTTTCTAAAGAATTTGAAATGTGACTTGAGAGGTGATTTTATGTTCGCGAGGTCTGAATGAAATTTCGAGACCGGGAATAGTTCCGTTGTGTCGTTTATAACTTATCTGCGAAATTTGAAGTCATTCCGAGTGGTTTAGGCCGGTTCGGCACGTCGAAGTGAATTCTATAATTTCAAAGTTCTTAAGATTTGAACTCAGGGGTTTTGGAGGGTGATTTTGAGTTTTAGCGTTGTATTGAGTGTTCCGTGAGCTCGAGCAAGTCCGTTTGATGATTTTGGACTTGTTGGTATTTTTGGACGGGGGCTCGGGTGGGGCCAGGTGCCTCCCGGACCCCGCACGAGGCCAAAACCAGCAAAAACCACTGCTGGTGCACAGCAGCTGGTGTGACCGCAGGTGCTGGACCGCCCCTGCGGTCCCAGCCTCACAGATGCGATCTCCAGCCCCTTGCCCAAAGTCCGCAGGCGCGAGACTCAGGCCGCAGGCGCGTGACCGCAAGTGCGGTCCAAGCCATCGCAGGTGCGAGTTTTTCCGCAGGGGCGACCACAATTCCGCAGGAGCGGGACCGCTGGTGCGGCTCCCAACCCCGCAGGTGCGAGCCCAGGGTCCCAGGCCCTTTTCCGCAATTGCGATCATTTTCTCGCAGGTGCGAGACCGCACCTGCGGTCCTATGGCCGCAGGTGCGGAAACCCCTGTTGGCAGGCGACTTAAATACCCTAAAATTTCGGGTTTTCTTCACTTTCACCCATCTTCAACCACCATTAGAGGACAACCAAGCT
>MDKH01124535.1:0-18893 GCA_005239495.1 Nicotiana undulata
TGGAGTCGTTCTATATGGTGAGCTGTCTTCTTGGCGTCATCCTGACAGCACCTCTGGAGCCTTCTAGTTTAATTTTGCTCAGTCTTTTGTTCCAGTCTGCGGCCTGTATTTTTTGTATATATATATTTTAGTTGTTGTATCTATGTAGCCGCCCGTTGACACTGTGACACTAGTCCTGGCACACACTTGTTGTAGTTATGTTGGGTTTCGGGGTTGTTCATATTTGGCCTAGCTGTGGTTCAGCTTGTATCTACGGCCTGACCTCATATCGCTGTTATATTCCGTATTATAATTGTTTTAAATTTTAAATGACTGGAAATATCGAGTTCTGGGGTAGTATCTCCTAAGGATTCATATGTTGGCTTGCCTAACTTCTCCGTAAGGTGCCATCACGGCCTGAACCAGGTTTTGGGTCGTGACACATTTATATAGCATTTGACTAGTTTTGAGTCCTTGGGTGACGAGTTTGGAGTTTCGGGCACGTTCTTGACCTGAGAAGTAGGTTCTACACGAGGTGAGTCTCCTTTCCAACCTTGTAAGAGGTAATTATTCCCATAGGTAATTATAAATGATTGAAATGTCCTTATTTGAGGGGGCTACGCATACACGAAGTGACGAGAGTCTGTGCATAGCTACTACTATGTTATGTCGGGTAGCTTTTAGGACTCACAAGCATGATCTTTGTGCCTTGCATGTATCCCTAGCGGTATCTTGAGTTGTGTATTATCCTTGAACTAGCATGAGAATATTAGGGAGTTACATTCAAATTTACTGTTGCCTTAGTTTTTGTATTTCCAAGTATAATCTCTATTAAATTCTTGAATTTTCTAGATAACTCTGTGTGTATACGAGCACCCGAGTCGCATGTATGATTTGTGAGCGGGGTAGCCTTATAATTATGTCAACTGCGTCGCAAGATCGATTCGCGAGCGGGGTAATAATGCATCTATGGTTCGAGCCGTTCGACCCTCGGCAGTGCACATTTATTTTTGCGTCGCTTCGGCCGTACGCCTCGGCATTACTATGTGCTATGTATTTGACTAAGAGTCCTATCATTATTAAATAAACTGCTCTATGTGGAAGGGGAATTTGATACTTTTCTTGTTAATTGTTATTTGACACATGAGGTTAAATTCTAGATTTATATGTACTCTTGTAAGTTCTAGATCCTTCATATATCCGTGATTATCATGACTGATATTCCTGCTTAGTTTCATTACCTACATTATTTAATATTGACCCTAGTAAGTATCACGTCTACCTCTCGTCACTACTTCTTCGAGTTTAGACGGGATACTCACTGGGCACATATTTGTTTATATGTACTCATGCTACGCTTCTGTGCTTAATTGTACAGGTTCTGAGGCAGGTGCATCTGGTTATCAGACCGGAGTTCGTCACTGAGAGTATATGCCGGACCTGACTTCACGGTGAGTTGCTCCTCTTGGCGATCCTTAGCAGCACTATGGAGTTATCTATTATTTTGGTTATTTCTGTCTACTTCCTTCGGACAATAGAACAGTTATTATATCTTTTGTATATTCCACTAGTCCGCCTGTAGACTTGTGACACTAGTTCCTGGCACACGTAGTAGACACTATATTTTTGGGGCTGTATATGTTTACTCTTGGTCCTTTTGGCTAAATTGATTTAAGTTGGATAATTTATTCGTTCTCACCTAATGATTTCTAAATTGGAACGGGTAAACATTGGAACATCTTATTAAATAAGGAAATCCCGATAGCAATCAAGTGTTGGCTTGCCTAACCCCGGTGTTGGGCGCCATCACGACCTGGGTTAGGAATTTGGGTCGTGACAACATGGTATCAGAGCTATAGGTTCATGTAGGTCTCACAAGTAACATGCAAACCTAATAGAGTCTTGCGGATCGATACAGAGACGTCTGCATTTATCTTTGAGAGGCTATAGGGTGTTGGGAAACCTCTCTTTTTCATATTCTATCGTGCAGTTGATGGTTTACTAAGTCTCATTCTTCTATTCTCTCACAGATTGTGAGGACTCGTGCAGCTGACATTCTAGACTCGGGAGATGCCTCTACCCTCGCCGTCCGAGGCTGTGGAAGAGTTGTTCCATTAGCACCTCCAGCGGATCTAGCAGAGGATCCCATTACTGAGGAGCAGGATGAGGTGCCACCAGCAGATCCAGCTCCGATGGATTTCATGACTATATCGAGCTTCCAAGAGGTCATGTGCCGTATGATGCGGTTCATGGACACTATGACCCAGGCTGGTTTATTTCCAGCAGATCCGGTCACATCTCAGGTGGGAGGGGGAGTTCAGACCCCTACTGCCCAAGCCGCAGGACATGCAGCAGCAATATATTATACCCCGGGTACACTGCCCGTGGGTGGAGCACAGCCGGTAGCAGCAGCACCAGAGCTCAGACCAGATGCGGACGGCAATCTACAGAAGTTACTTGACAGATGGACTCGATTGCACCCTCCTGTCTTCAAGGGTGAGAGGGGCGAGGATGCGTAGGACTTCATTGATAGGTGCAGAGACAGACTGCACAACATGAGGATTCTGGAGTCACATGGAGTTGATTTCACAACTTTACAGCTAGAGAGCAGGGCCTGCAGAGGTGGCAATCATATATTCTTAGTAGGCTAGCAGGTTCCCCTCCTATCACATGGGAGCAGTTCACTCAGCTTTTCCAGGACAGGTACATTTGTAAAGACCCGTAAAATTTCCTGTTTAAAATAATGCCCGAGTAAGTCCCCGAGTTGTTATAACTGTAGAAATTCTTAAAAATGGACCTATTTTGAGTAAAAAGTACCCCGGAATTTGAAAAATGTAATTTTCCATAACTTGGGCGTTATGCGACGCACTATGCGATCGCATAACGTGTATGCAGACCGCATAATGGTCGTATACCTGGGCAGAACACTACCCAAACTAAGGACAACTATGCGGTCCAGAATGCGATCGCATTCTGGTTATGCGGACCGCATAGTTGTCGCATTCTTGTCCCATTGATTTTGGTGATGGAGGTTATGCGACGAACTATGCGATCGCATAACGTGTATTCGAACTGCAGAGTGGTCGCATACCTATACAGTGTGTTTTCAAATTTTGGCCCACCTTGAGGGCTATTATACGATCGCTCTGCGGACCGCATGTCAGGAAAGTGATCGCATTCCTGACCGCATTCCTGTGTCAGGGCTCATATTTTTCTAATTTTAAAATCCGACCACAGTTCATTAAAACGCCCTACCCCTTCATTTTAACGGATTTTCTGAGCAAAATAGAGAGAACGAAGAGAGAGTTCTTGAGAGAGAGAGAGAGAGAGAGAGAGAGATTCTTCAAATTGATTTTTCCAAAGTCCCTCAGGCCTGGATATTTCGAGTAATCTTCTTATTCATTCTAGCAGGTAAGAATTTCCAACCCCTTTCCATCAATTTTCTGATTTCAAACAAAAGGGGGATTATCATGAATTGATTCTTGAAATATCAACCGATAGCTTGCATGCATGTTTATTAATGGTGTTAATCTAGTAAAAGGAAGTGGGTTGGAGTAAATATCAGCAAGGGAGGGGCTAGTAATTTATGGGGTCACATAGAGTTCGGTAAAATGCCTTAGTAAGTTTGGGTTGTATGCATAGTTCCAATTCTAAGTTAAATGTGTTTAATTGTGAATTAGATTGACAGTACTAGACGGTTTGGTGATTGTGGGTAAGAGTTAAAAAGGGAATTCGACTCCAGGTATTTATGGCTAACTTTAATCTTTGTAAAGTCACCTTGTTGGTGTCGGAACAGTCGCTATGCGATTATTGTTTGAGTATGTGTAAATTGGGTGTTCTAAATATATTGAGGCATGATGTCCTACTCCCTGACTGACTAGTTGAATTCCATGTAATATTCCATTTGGAATTGTGAAAAGGTGAATTCCTTGTGAGTGTTTTGTCATGTGCAAGGTTGGTTAAATGCCCTAACATGTTGGTATGAAGGTTTGGTAGCAAGCCCAAATATGTTAATATGACTAAGTGCTAAAGACTGTAAAAAGAAATGATGAACAGGAATTGTGGTTGATTTAATTGTACTACACTAATTGTGATAATGTCCTATATGACTCATTGTTGGGCAAGATTTGTTGTGACTTGAATTCATATGGATGGTTGGTTGTATCGAAATTGTGTTCTTATATGAAATTCTCTGTGATTGAACTGTGAATTGAAAATGTTGGTATGGAATGTGAATTGTCCGGTGGGATCGGGTTGCACGCCGCAACACGAAGGAATAAGGGTGGAGAGGTAAAAAGGGGTTAATATAAATTGTACGGTGGGATCGGGTTGCACGCCGCAACAGAATGTAATAAGGCTGAGTTGGGATTGTCCGGTGGGATCGGGTTGTGCACTGCAATATATTAAACAAAGTTGAAATCTAATTGTCAGATGGTATCGGGTTGCGCGCCGCAACAGGTAGCAATAAGGGTGGAATGTTGTGAAGGAATAAGGGTGGAGTGTGATTGTGTTGGAATAAGAACTTGTGGAACTTTAATTGTGTTTATTCTTGTATCTATGTGCTGTGGTTGTTTGATGTCCATGAGTGTCTCTTATCTGTGCATTGCTGATCTTACTTAGAGTAAAGTTTGTTCATACATACTAGTACTATTCAACGGTACTAACGCCCCTATTGCCGGGGGCGCTACATTTTGTTATGATGATTATAGGTGGTTCCATAGCAGGTAACTCAGCCCACCGACAGTAGTGCCTCATCTCCACTCCTTCAGCTGTATTGGTGAGCCCCACTCTTTCTCGGGGCCACGTGTGGTTCGTGCCACCTCCTTTTGAGCTTATTATGTTTTGTAAGGTATAGCCGGGGCCTTGTTGCCAGCAAGTGTTGTTTAAGTCCTAGAATTCGTAGAGGCTCCGTAGACACAATGTGAGTATTGTACATATGTATTTTGGGTAGTGACAATCGTGGTCCACGTGGTAGAAGTATGTATGTTGTATGTATTTTTAAGTGTTTGGTACCAAATGTTGCAAATATAAAAAAAACAAAAAGTAGAAATGAACTCAAGTTGTAAAAAATTTATGCTTAAGTCATAAATTGCTATTTCACATGAATAACGTATATTGAAATCGCGGGGTGATGCGTGGGATAGAAGAGGCAAATCCAGGTCCGCTTGACTGGGGTCCTCCGGTTGAGCACCGGTCGTGTCTCTCGGTTTTAGGGCGTGACAATATTCCACCCTCCGAGAGGGAAGAGTTGTGATATCAGTTTGAGCAGCTGGAGCAGGGGCAGATGTCAGTGACCGACTACGAGGCCAAGTTTTCAGAGTTGTCTCGTCATGCCCTTATGATGCTTCCTACTGATGCTGAGAGAGTGCGGAGGTTTGTAGTTGGGTTGCGCTCAGGTATTAGGGCCAACATGGACCAAGAGGTGGAGATGGTTACTCCCTATCAGCTTGTGGTTGAGATAGCTCGCCGGATTGAGGGTTATCGATCGACGAGCAGAGAGAAGGGTCAACAGGACAAGAGAGCTAGATTTTCTGGAGATTTCAGAAGTGACCCAGTCAGGGGTAGAGGCCAGCCTAGCAGGCCTCCATATTCAGCTCTTCCACCACCTTCTCGTGGTGCTCCAGTGAGGCCTTATTTCAGCGCCATGCCAGAGAGTTCTTACCGCCCACCAGCAATTCAGGGTTCCTCCGGCGAGTATTCAGGTCATCAAGGGTCTTCTAGTCCCTACATCAGTGCCATGCCAGAGGGTTCTCACCGTCCCCCAGCTATCTAGGGTTCTTCTTCAGGCAGCAGGACATGCCACCAGTGAGATGTTACGAGTAAGGGGATTCAGACCATATGAGGAGGACTTGTCCCAGGCTTCGGGGCAAGGCCGTTCAGCAGAGTTATCCCTGCCCGGTTCACTAGGTTGTTGGCTTACCAAGCACTTGCCCGCTGCTCCTACCGCCCGCTCAACACCGGCGCCCCATCCACCTAGAGGTGGAGGACACGTTGGTAGAGGTCGTCCCCGAGGTGGAGGCTAGGCAGGGGGAGCTCAGCTAGCTCCTATTCAGTCCAGCGGAGGCAATATTCAGGTACACCAGCAAAATTCTATGTTATTCTGGCCCGAGCAGATGCAGTGGCCTCAGACGTCGCGATCACATGTACTATTTCAGTATGTGCTAGAGAGGAATCAGTGCTATTTGACCCAGTATCCACTTACACATATGTGTCAGCCTTATTTTCTTGTTTTCTAGATGTTCCTCGTGAGTCCTTGGGTACTCCTATTTATGTGTCCACTCCTGTGGGCGAGTCTGTGGTGGTAGACCGGATCTATCGGTCCTGTATGGTCACATTATGTGGGTTCGAGACTATAGCATACCTCTGATTGCTTGATATGGTTGATTTTGAGATTAACTTGATGATGGATTGGATATCTCCCTATCATGCCATCTTGGATTGCCATGCCAATACGGTTACTTTGGCCATGCCTGAGTTGCCTAAGCTGGAGTGGAGAGGTTCCTCAATTAGTGCAACCAGTAGAGTTATATCCTTCCTGAAAGCTCGACATATGGTCGAGAAGGGTTGTTTGGCGTATCTTGCTTATGTGCAGGACACCACCGCCGAGTATCCTGCGATTGATTCAGTGTCAATTGTTCGAGAGTTTGCTGATGTATTTCCTTCAGACCTTCCGGGCATGCCTCCGGATCGTGATATTGATTTTTGCATTGATGTAGCTCCAGGCACTCAGCCTATTTCCATTCCCCCGTATCGTATGGCTTCTAAGGGCTTGAAGGAGTTGAAGGAGAAGCTTGAGGAGTTGTTGGATAAGGGGTTTATCAGACCGAGTGTATCGATGTGGGGTGCTCCAGTTCTATTTGTGAAGAAGAAGGATGGGTCTATGCGGATGTGTATTGATTACCGCCAGTTGAACAAAGTTACCATTAAGAACAAGTATCCATTATCGCGCATCGATGATTTGTTTGACCAGCTGCAGGGTGCCAGGGTGTTTTCTAAGATTGACTTGAGATGGGGGTATCACCAGCTGAAGATTCGAGCCTTGAATGTTTCGAAGACTGCTTTTCGTACGAGATATGGCCACTATGAGTTCCTGGTGATGTCGTTTGGCTTGACCAATGCCCGGTAGCGTTTATGGACTTGACGAATAGGGTGTTCAGGACGTATATTGATTCTTTTGTCATCATCTTCATTGATGACATTTTGATTTACTCACGTAGCCTGGGAGAGCACGAGCAACATTTGAGAGTTGTGCTCCAGACCTTGCGAGAACAGAAGCTATATGCTAAGTTCTCCAAGTGTGAGTTTTGGTTGGATTATGTGGCATTCTTGGGGCATGTAGTATCCGGAAAGGGTATCCAGCTTTATCCTAATAAGATTGAGGCAGTTCAGAGTTGGCCACGTCCTACTTCAGCTACAGAGATTAGGAGTTTCTTGGGTTTAGCAGGCTACTATCGGCGATTTGTGGAGGGCTTTTCATCCATTGTAGCCCCACTGACTAGATTGACTCAGAATAAGGCCCTGTTCCGATGGTCCAACGAGTGTGAGGCGAGCTTTCAGAAGCTCAAGAGATCATTGACCTCAGCATCAGTTATGGTATTGCCTTCCAATTCTGGGATGTATACAGTGTACTGCGATGCTTCACGTGTTGGATTGGGGTGTGTGTTGATGCAGGAAAGGAGAGTTATTTCTTATGCTTCGCGCCAGCTGAAGGTTCATGAGAAGAACTATCTGGTGCACAATTTGGAGTTGGCGGCGATTGTTCATGCTCTAAAGATTTGGAGGCATTACTTGTATGGGGTGTCTTGTGAGGTTTATACAGACCACCGTAGCTTGCAGCACTTGTTCAAGCAGAGGGATCTTAATTTAAGGCAGTGCATGTGGCGTGAGTTGCTGAAGGATTATGACATCACCATTCTTTATCATTCGGGCAAGGCAAATGTGGTAGCAGATGCTTTGAGCAGGAAGGCGGAGAGTATTGGTAGCTTGGCTTACATTGCAGAGGAGGAGAGACCTCTAGCCTTGGACATTCAGTCCTTGGCTAATCGCCTGGTAAGATTAGACCTTTCAGAGTCGCGTCGAGTTTTGGAACATGTGGTTGCTCAGTCTTCATTGTTGGGGGAGATTAAGGCCCGGCAGTATGATGATTCGTGCTTGGCATAGCTACGGGAGACAGTGGTTTAGGGTGGTGCCAAGGAGGTTACTATTGGCGAGGATGGTGTTCTGAGACTTTAGGGCCGTTTATGTGTTCCTAATATTGATGTCTTGAGGGGGAGGATTGTAGAGGAGGCACACAGTTCTCGGTATTCTGTTCATCCTGGTGCTACGAAGATGTATCGTGATTTGAAGCAGCATTACTGGTGGAGGCGGATGAAGAAAGACATTGTGGAGTACGTGGCTAGGTGTCTTAATTGTAGCAGGTTACGTATGAGCACCAGAGGCCAGAAGGCCTACTTCAGCAAATGCCCATTCCTGAGTGGAAGTGGGAGCGCATCACTATGGACTTCGTGATTGGGTTACCTTGGACATTGCGGAAGGTTGATGTGGTTTGGGTCATTGTGGATAGATTGACCAAATCGGCGCATTTCATTCCTGTGGCTACTACTTATACTTCTGAGAGGCTATCCCAGATCAACATTCGGGAGATAGTCCGGTTGCACGGTGTGTCGGTGTCCATTATATCAGATCGAGGTCCTCAGTTCACCTCGCACTTTTGGAGAGCATTGCACAGAGAGATGGGCACTCAAATAGATCTCAGCACAGCACTTCACCCGCAGACTGATGGGCAGTCGGAGCGTACTGTTCATATATTGGAGGACATGCTCAGGGCATGTGTGATTGACTTTGGAGGCCAGTGGGACATGTTCTTGCCTTTGGCTGAGTTTGCTTACAATAACATTTATCAGTCCAGCATCGAGATGGCTCTATTTGAGGCTTTATATGGTCGGCGATGTCGTTCTCCTATCGGGTGGTTTGATCCTGGCGAGGCTAAGTTATATGGCACGGACCTGATGAGAGATGCCTTGGAGAAGGTGAAGTTGATTCAGGAGAGGCTCCGCACAACACATTCCAAACAGAAGAGTTACGCGGATCAGAAGGCACGTGATGTATCATTTATGGAGGGAGATAATGTTCTGCTGAAGGTTTCACCGATGAAGGGCATTATGAGATTCGGGAAAAAGGGCAAGATGAGCCCGAGGTTTATAGGCCCTTCCGAGGTATTGAGGCGAAATGGAGAGGTTTCTTATGAGCTTGCCTTACCTCCCAATCTATCAGGAGTTCATCCGGGCTTTCATGTATCCATGCTCCGGAGATATCACGTCGACTTCTCTCACGTGGTTGATTTTAGCACTATTCAGTTGGATGAGAGATTGGGCTACGAGGAGGAGCCAATTGCTATTATTGACATGCATGATCGCTAGTTGAGATCCAAGAGAGTTTCTGCTGTGAAGGTCTAGTGGAGGGGCCAGCCGGTCGAGGAGGCGACTTGGGAGTCTGAGGAGGACACGCGGAGCAGATATCCACACTTATTTATCACTTCAGGTACGATTCTAGACTCGTTCGAGGATGAACATTTGTTTAAGAGGTGGAGAATGTAATGACCCGACCGGTCGGTTTGCGTATTCGGACCACTATCCCCTAAATAAGACTTCCCGTAGCGTCTTATAGTGATTTATGACTTGCGGGGATGGGTGGTTCGAGATTCGGGAGTGTTTAGAGTGATAAAGGAACACTTGGTTCCTTAAGGTTGGCCTTTAAGGCCAAGTTTGACTTCGGTCAACATTTTGAGTAAACAACATCGAAATCGATTTTCGACGGTTCCAGTAGCTTCGTATGATTATTTCGGACTTGTGTGTATGTCCAGAATGGGTTTTGGATGACCCGAGAGCGTTTCGACGCCAAATAGCGAAATAGAGTTTCCTTAAGTTCATAATGTGGTTTGGGACGTGCTTTTGTGTTATCGAGGTCCGAACGGAATTCCGAGACCGGGAATAGTTCCATTATGTCATTTATGACTTGCTTGAAAAATTTGGTGGTATTCCGAGTAGTATAGGTCGGTTCGGCGCATTGAAACTGAATTCAAGAACTTGAAGTTCTTAAGTTTGATTCTAAGGGGTTTTGAAGTGTGATTTTGAGTTTTAGCGTTGTTTTGGGTGTTCCGAAGGCTCGAGCGAGTCCGTAATATGATTTAGGACTTGTTGGTATATTTGGACGGGGCTCGGGTGGGCCCAGGTTCCTCCCGGGCACCAAACGAGGCCAAAATCCAGCAGCCTTAACTCCTGGTGCACCTGAACTGGTGTGACCGCAGGTGCGGTTGCCCAGTCGCAGGTGCGAGGCCGCTTGTCATGACCCAAAATCCCACCTTTAGTCCGTGGTGGCGTCTAACATTGAACCCGCTAGACAAGCCAACGTTTTGGTTAACTTTGCTATTTTTTTCAATTTGGACATAAAAAGGAAAGCAATAAATATGAACATTTAAATAAGGATGCGGAAACTACGAGTTTATCAACTTAATGAAATAAATATCACGAGATTTCCGTACACCAGAACTAGTGTCACAAAATCTCACGGACAGTCTAAGATTTCTACAACCAAAGTCTGAAAGAACAAGTACAACTGTCTGGAAATACAATTAAGACAGAAAGGAAAGGATAGATGGCGACGCCAAGGCCCACGAACGTCTGCGGGTCTACCTTGATGTATCTTGTGTGGACTGAAGGATACTCCCTCTGTCAGTGTCCACTGGGTCCGGCTGCGTAATCTGTACAACATAAAGAAGTGTAGGTGTAGCATCAGTACAACTTACCCCATGTACTGAGTAAGTGCCGAGCTTACCTCGGCGAAGTAGTAACGAGGCTAGACACGACAGCAACATATACTTGTACAGTTCTACAATGTATAACAGGGAAGTAATAGGAAATAACAGTTAATTACGAGAGGACAGGGGACATTTCGGGGGAACAAGAGAGAAACAATAACGAATAATTGTTATAACAGAATGAATGTCAACATAAGGTAACAACATAAACAAATATGTACACGGCATCATCCTTCGTGCTTTACTCTCATCCTTACCAAAACAAGTGCACGACATCACCCTTCGTGCTTTTACTCTCATCCTAACAATGCAATGAATAAATAAAGGGGCACGACATGATCCTTCGTGCTTATAATGCAAAATCATGGCACGGCATCACCCTTCGTGCTTTTACTTTCTTCCTCACAATGCTATGAATAAATGGATGGCACGGCATTAACCTTCGTGCTTTTAAATGTAAAATCATGGCACGGCATCACCCTTCGTGCTTTTACTCTCGTCCTCACAATGCAATGAATGAATGAATGGCACGACATCACCCTTTGTGCTTTACACTCTTCCTTACCCAAATAATATCAAGAACAACAATAAGGCAAGGAAAATCATCAACATAAACCATAATTCACTACATCCCGACAAGGGAACAACAATAGAAATACTACCGTCCCGACATGGAACTCTGCTATAACAAAACACATCCGAATATATATATATATATATATATATATATATATATATATATATATATATATATATATATATATATATATATATATATATATATATATATATATATATATATATATATATATATATATATATATATATATATATATATATATATATATATATATATATATATATATATATATATATATATATATATATATATATATATATATATATATATATATATATATATATATATATATATATATATATATATATATAACTCAACAAAACCATCCTTAACTAAAACTTATCACATGTCCTTATCAGGCATTTTCAACAATTGAATAACTTCCGAAATGATATTCGCTTCATAACACAATGAATATTGAAGAACAACATGTAATACATCAAAACCGACTCACAGGCATGCATTGACAACAACATATAGGTGCTTGTCACCTCACCTATACATTGGACATGGATTATCACATAGCATATAGGACTCCATACCTAATCCCTAAAGCTAAGGTTAGTCCAAACACTTACCTCGATGCCTCGAACACAATTCAAGCCTTAACTACCGCTTTACCTCTTTATTCCACCACCAACACGCTCGTATCTAGCCACTAGTTACTTAAGTATATCAATAAATGCTAAATGAATCAATTCCAATGCATGGGAATGAGTTTTCTAAAGTTTTCCCAAAAAGTCAAAAATCGAACCCGGGCCCACTTGGTCCAAACCCGAAATTCGGACCAAAACCCGATTACCCATTTACCCCCGAGCCCGGATACATAATTTGTTTTAGAATCCGACCCCAAATCGAGGTCTAAATTCCCAAATTTCAACATTCTTAGGTTTTTCCCAAAATTCTCAATTTCCCCTCCCAGGCCCCCACCGCGGACCGCGCTAGAGCGACCGCGGCCGCGAAGGCCTCAACTGCGGGACCTCTCTGAAACTCTCCCACTGCGGACCGCGCTAGGGCGACCGCGACCGCGAAGGTTCCACCGCGGACCGTGCTGGGGAGACCGCGGACCTCGTTGTGGGTTCAGAGGCCTGAACCCCTTAGACCTGCATCAGCTGTGATTCTAAGCCTAAGGCATCCCGGAACCTACCCGAAACTTTCCGGAGCCCTCAGAATTACAAACCAAAAGTGCACACAATTTCGGAAATATATTACGGACTTATTCGGGTAGTCAAAACACCAAACTAACATCATAAACATCGAATTAAACCTCGAAATCATTATAATATTTCAAAACATCTTAAACTTTCATATTTTTCACTTTTAGTCCGAATCACGTCAAACTTAGTCCGTTTCTTACCAAACTCCACAGATGACTCATAATAAACACATTGGACCTGTTCCGGGCTCCGGAACCATAATACAGGCCCGAATACACATGTTTCACAATCAATTTCATTTTTAAAAGTCTTTATATTTTTCAAAAAATAATTTTCTCTAAAAATTCATATCTAGGACTTGGGACCTCGGAATACGATTCAGGGCATATGCCCAAGTCCCATATTTTCCTATGGACCCTCCGGGACCGTCAAATCACGGGTCCGGGGCCGTTTACCATGAATGTTGACCCAAGTCAACCTTATTCAAATAGTTATTATAAAGTTCTTCATTTACCTATTTTTCAAATAACGGCTTCCCGGCTACACGCCCGGGTTGCGCACGCATATCGAGGTGAGATAGAATGAGGCTTTTATAGCCTCGGAACACAGATTTAGCAAAAATTGCACAGGATGACCTTTTGGGTCATCACACCGCTCCTGCGGTCCAGACCTCGCAGGTGCGGCCCCAGGGGAGGAAGTCCAATCTCGCAGGTGCGGACATGTTTCTGCAGGAGCGGAGCCGCAGGTGCGGGCTTCCCTCCGCAAGTGCGCTCCCAGGCCTTCTTGTCCACTTCCGCAGGTGCGGTCCTCGAGCCGCAGGTGCGAAATCACTCATGGCTGTGAGTTCTTTAAACACGGGACTTAACCATTTTTCACCCCATTTCTTCCACCATTGTCGAATTTGGGAGCTTGAGAGAGAGCCAAACGAACTAGCTACTAAGAGGTAAGTATTTTCCATTTAAATGTTGGTTTAATACATCAATTCCTAGGTAAATTAACACCCTAATTAGTGTAAATCGAGGGTTAGAGTAGAAACCTAGGGCTTGGTGAACTTTTGAGAATCTCCCCACTTATTAACCATGAAATCATACAAAAATCCTATATTAACGATCCTTAGGTTATGGGTGTATTTTGAGATTTTTCTATATTAACGATCCGGAATCCGAGCATGTGGGCCCGGGGGTGTATTTTGAGATTTTTCAAAGTAAGATGAATTAACTAAGCTAGTAGGATAATTTCATACTCTTGAGTATATATTGACGTATTTATATAATATTTGACTAGTTTCGAGTCTTTGGGTGACGAGTTTTGAGTTTCGGGCGCGTTCTTGACTCGGGAAGTAGGTTCTACACGAGGTGAGTCTCCTTTCCAACCTTGTAAAAGGTAATTGTCCCCATAGGTAATTATAAATGATTGGAATGTCCTTATTTGCGGGGGCTACGCACGCACGAAGTGACGAGAGTCCGTGCGTAGCTACTACTATGTTATGTCGGGTAGTTTTTAGGACTCACAAGCATGCTCTTTGTGCCTTGCATGTATCCTTGAACTTGCATGAGAATATTAGGGAGTTACATTCAAATTTACTGTTGCCTTAGTTTTTGTATTTCCAATTATTATCTCTATTAAATTCCTGAATTTTCCTGATAAATATGTGTGTATACAAGCACCCGCGTCGCATGTATGATTCGTAAGAGGGGTAGCCTTATAATTATGTCAATCGCGTCGCATGATCAATTCGCGAGCAGGGTAATAATGCATCTATGGTTCGAGTCGTTCGACCCTCGGCAGTGCACATTTATTTTTGCGTCTCTTCAGTTGTATGCCTCGGCATACTATGTGCTATGTATTTGACTGAGAGTCCTATCATTATTAAATAAAATGCTCTATGTGGAAGGGGAATTTGATACTTTTCTTGTTAATTGTTATTTGACAACATGAGGTTAAATTCTAGATTTATATATACTTGATCCTTCATATATCCGTGATTATCATGACTACTATTCCTGCTTAGTTTCATTACTTACATTATTTAATATTGACCCTTGTAAGTATCACGTCTACCTCTCGTCACTACTTCTTCGAATTTAGATGGGATACTCACTGGGTGCATATTTTTTTATATGTACTCATGCTACACTTCCATACTTAATTGTAGAGGTTCTGAGGCAGGTGCATCTGATTATCAGACTGAAGTTCATCACTGAGAGTATATGCCGGACCTGACTTCACAGTGAGGTGCTCATCTTGGTGATCCTCAGCAGCACTGTGGAGTTATCTATTATTTTGGTTTATTTCTATCTACTTCCTTCGGACAGTAGAACAGTTATTATATCTTTTGTATATTCTACTAGTCTGCCTGTAGACTTGTGACACTAGTTCCTAGCAAACGTAGTAGACACTATATATTTGGGATTGTATGTGTTTACTCTTGGTCCTTTCGGCTAAATTGATTTAAGTCGGATAATTTATTCATTCTCACCTAATGATTTCTAAATTTGAACTGGCAAATATTGGAACATCTTATCAAATCAGGAAATCCCGATAGCCATCAAGTGTTGGCTTGCCTAACCCCGGTGTTGGGCGCCATCACGGCCTGAGTTAGGAATTTTGGTCGTGACAATAAGCATGATAATGTGACAGTGAAAATTTTTCCCTCTATGGAGATATTGAAAAGGCTATTCCACGATATTATATAAAGACATTATATATATACAAGAATGAAGATTTCAAGGTGCAACATATTCATTCAAGTGATAATATGGCTGATTTGTTCACTAAATCTCTACTAATGTCAACCTTCAAGAAGCTAGTGTACAAGATCGGGATACGAAGGCTCAAGGATGTAAATTGATGCTCTCGTCAGGGGGAGTTAATGCGCATTGCACTCTTTTTCCCTTACAGAGTTTTGTCCCACTGAGTTTTCCTTGCAAGGTTTTTAACGAGGCAACCAAAAGGTGTATTGTTAGATATGTGTACTCTTTTTCCTTTACTAGAATGTTTTTCCCACTGATTTATTTTTAGTTAAGGTTATAACGAGGCACATTATATGTTGAATAGACATTCAAGGGGAAGTGTTATAAATAGTATTTTATTTATGGTGAATGCCTATATTTTAGAGAGATTTTAGGGTTTATTATTTGGTGGCTAAGTCACATTTTTTCCAATAAATAGAGGATTTCTATTCCAATGTAATTGATTCCAAAATTCAATAAAAATTTCCTCTCTTTTTCTGCAATATTGTTCTTCTTCTTCTATTGTTTTATAATAAATTACGTATAATTTGAAATCTCAAACTTTTAGGACTATTTATGATAGTATGCAACTGAAAAGAAGTTTGCTAAACTTAGCAAACATTCTAATTTGAAATACAACATAATGAGTTTGAACTCTTGTCTAGTTAGACTTTTCTTGCTCCTATGTTCTTATTACTCAACCTCTTTAAATTGGTAAAATAACTATATTTAGCACATAGTGCTATTTGTAGCTGTTGGAACTGAAGGCTGGGGCTGCAGATCATGAAGTTCGGGATATTTTAGTTAAAATATTTTCATTAAACTTCGCACTAGCATGGGCATAACTGAAATACCAGCACAAAAGTATCCTATTTGTGCAAATCCTCGAGTCTTTTGTATTTTCTAAAAATATTTGGGAAAAGTACACAAACAACTATTCTTAGGCTTGCTATTAAGAGATCAATCAGTACTTGTCTTGTAGTGAAAATTTAAACTAAAAATCTTAATTTCAAGATAATTCATAACACAAATATCCTGAAATTAAACTAGAAAATTAAAATTCAGGACGCATTGACTAATTCCTAAATAATAGCCCTCTAGAGTGGCTACTTGGTGTCATTTATGCAAATATTTTGGGCTTGGCCCACTAGGTAGTGTAGTAGAAATGGCGTGGAGTGGCAGTTTTTAAGATGCTATTTAGTATTTTGGCCAAATAATAAAATTTAGTATTTGGCCAGCAATTTCAATGTTGAGCATATATAGCCCACTACCTTGTTATAATTAATATGAATAGACGTTTTTACCCTTTATTCATCTCTTTTCTTTTCAACTCTTTTTCAATACCAAAATCTCAAAACTCTCGCTTTTCTTCAATACTTGTCACACCTCCTTTTTCACCGGTGAGGGTAATAAGGGAGTTTTTCCACTTTAAGTGACATTATTCGATTTTGGGATTTATTTAATTAATTCAGAGTCATCACCCGGATCTTTTATGGTGTTCCAAGACACTATTTATTTATTAAATATTCCAAAACCGAGGAATTTTGACTCTGTGTAAATTGTCTGCGAACCAGAAATCCGGGTAAGGAATTTTGTTAACCCGGAAGAAGGTGTTAGGCATTCTCGAGTTCCGTGGTTCTAGCACAGACGCTTAATTATTAAACTTGGCCTAAATTATTTAATTACTGCTTTTACATTGTTTATATTTTTACCGCTTTTATTGTTCTTTGGTATTCAAAGAGTTATTTTGAGACGGGTTACGTATGCGTAAACCTGTTGAGATTGGATGCGTCAAAATCATGTCACGTGGACGTGTACGTAATTCTCGACACTTAATTCAATTAAAGAAGTAACTAAAATTGCGCAAGCGCGTATTTTTGTTTTGGTTGTAAAAAGAAATCGAAATCACGTCACGCGAGCATGTACATAATTCCGGAATTTTAAAAGTTCGTTCCTAAAAGTGACTCTACGAGTGTTCATTTTTAATCTTTATTTATGTTACGTAAACGTACACACAATTTTGAGAAAAAATGTGTAATTGTTTTTATTTAAAGTTACGCAAACGTATACTTTGATCATTAATTTATAATCTAAGTCTAAAGGTATTAAGCTATCCAATGGGCATAGGTCGTAGTGTTTACTACATAAAAAATGGGTTTCTAACCTAACTTGTAAGACTAGTTTAGGAAGCTTTTTCAGAATACAATATAAGGAATTATTTAAGATCTTCCAAGTCGAAATTGACTAGTCTAATATAGAGGATTTAGGTCGTTTACTCAATCTGGCCCAATTTAGGCTGGACGTTTAGGCCAAGTTCTATTTTTAGGAACAGCCTAAATGTAACACTAAGAAATTACATGATAAAAGAACAATTCAGTTCAACACTTATCTGCAGTGAATAGGCGATAAAACCACATGACATTTAGCTAACAAACACATCCCAGAAAGTCTTTAAAAGAAAACTTATCAAGCAACATGTAACGACCAAGCCGGTCGTTTTGTGTGTTGGGACTTCATTTCCGTGAATGACTCTTTCCATAGCGGCTACTCGTGCCTTATGACTTGTGTGGGTAGGTAGTTCGAGATTCAGAAGTGATTTGGCCAGTTCAGGAACACTTGGTTCCTGAAGGCTAGCCTATTTGGCTAATTTTGGTTCCGAGCAGCATTTTGAGCAAACGACCTCGGAATCGAGTTCTGACAGCTCCAGCAGCTTCGGATGATGATTTCGGACTTGGGAGTATGTTCGCCTCGGGTTTCTGATGATCCGGCAGTATTTCGGCACCTGAATTGGAATTCAGGATTTCATAAGATTTGGAATTCAGCCTGGAATTGGACCTCGTGATATCATGGTCCGAATGGAATTCTAAAACTGGCAATAGTTCTGTATAGTCATTTATGACTTGTCCGCAAAATTTGGGGTCATTCCGAGCAGTATAGACTCGTTCGGCGTATTGGTGAGCCATTGAAATTTTCTTGAAATCCTAAGTTTGAAACAAAGGGGTTTTGGAGAGTGATTCTTGGTTTGAATGATCTTTTTAGTGTTCTGGGAGCTCGAGCGAGTCCGTCGTGTGATTTGGGACTCATTGGTATAATTTGTCGAGGGCTCGGGTGGGCCTAGGGGTCTCCCGAAACCCGAACGGGGTCAAAAACCAGCAATTGAACTGTTGGTGGGAATTTGCTGGTGTGACTGCACCTGTGGTCCATGAGCCGCAAGCGCGAGGTTCGCACCAGCGGCAAAATTAATCGCAGGAGCAGACCAGACTCTGCAAGCGCGAGCAATCCCCAGGGCTCAGGCCATCGCAGGTGCGGCCAATATCCCGCAGGTGCGAGTTCGCACCTGCGATCCAAAGTCTGCAGGTGCGATAATTCCCCCAGTGCCCAGGCCCTTTTCTGCAGGAGCGACCCTTTTCCCGCAGGTGCGAGTCCGCACTTGCGATCCAAAGGTCGCAGGTGCGGAAACTGCTGGGCAGACCTATAAATAGCCCACTTCGTGAATTTTCATCCAAAAATCAATTTTTCCTCCATTGTTAACGACCCCAAGAGCTCCAGAACGACTGTTTCAGCCCAAT
>ML241748.1:0-16686 GCA_005239495.1 Nicotiana undulata
CTACGTACGGACTCTCATCACAAGGTACGCATGTAGCCCCCAAATACAAACATACAACACATAAAACACCTATGGGGAAAATTTCCCTCTTACAAGGTTAGAAAGGAGACTCACCTCGCTCCGAAGGTTCATCACCGGCTTCCAGGCCTCTACGAAGACTAAAATGGATGTGCAACGCTCCCAAACTATCCAAATAATGATAATTCAATGAAAACATACTCAATAGATCATAACCAATTCAAATTACAAAGTTCCTCAGCCCGGCTCAATGAAATGACCAAAATGCCCTCGGGCCCACGTGCCCGGACCTCGAAATTTCTTGAAGAAAATCTCTACCCGAAGCTTTACTAATTCAATTACACTTTNTCATGTTATAATCCATGTAATAATCTTGTATCTAACTTGGAAATAAGTAGAATGATCTTACCTCTGAAGCTTGGTTGAAATCTTCCTTGAAATGCTCTCAAAATCCGACCATGGCAGATGTAAAATGAGAGAAAAATGCCAAAATCCCGTTTTAAATCAACACTGCCCAGAACCAACACCTATGCGATCGCATCATCTTGCCAGCGATTGCACAGGTCACCTGCTTCCTCCCTCCGCGATAGCATACACCGCCCGCGATCGCACAAGCCGCCCAGCCTTCCCTTCCCTGATCGCATTGCACTTCCGCGATCGCATAGGCCAAAAACCCAGTCCCCTTAAATCCTTCTCCGCGATCGCACACAAGGGACCGCGATCGCATAAGCCAAACTCACCCCCTTCACCTTTCTTATTCGCGATCGCACAGCTAAGGCTGCGATCGCATAGAACACCAGCAGCACCAGAAACCAGCAACAGCAAATTCACTTTGAAATGCCCCGAAACCACCCCGAAACACACCCGAGGCCCTCGGGACACCGTCCAAACACACAACTCAGTCCCATAGTATCCCACGAACTTGCTTGGGGCTTCAAATCATTTTAAATAGCGCCGAAATCACTAATCGCACCGAAATTCAACTTTATGAACTTGGAAATTACTAACTTCCACATTTGATGTCGAAACCTATCAAACCATGTCCTATTGACCTCAAATTTGCAGGCAAGTCATATTCGACATTATGGACCTGCTCCAACTTCCGGAATCGCATTCCGACCCCGATATCAAAATTTCCATTTCCGGTCGAATTCTTCAAAAACCTTCCGTTTTCTATCTTTAGCCAAATGACCTTAAATTGACTTCCGGATATCTGAATTCACTTCTGATCGTGCTCCCAACTCCAGAATAACCATACGGAGCTATTCCCAGACTCGGAATCCCAAACGGACATCAATATCATTAAAATGTACTTCAAGTCAAACTTAGGAAATTTCCTTAAAATACTGACTTCCACACTATACGCTGAACTGCTCCCGGGTTATCCAAAACCCGTCCCGGACATACGCCCAAGTCCGAAATCATCATACGAACCTGTTGGAACCCTCGGATCCTAATTCCGAGGTCATTTACTCAAAATCCCAGCCTTACTCGATTTCTTCAACTTAAGACTTCTGAAATGAGAATTTTCCTTTAAATTCAACTCCGATCTTCCTGAATTTCAATTCCGACCATATGCACAAGTCAATATACCTGAAATGAAGTTGTTCGTGACTCCCAACTGCTGAACGACGCGCTGGATATCAAAACGACCGGTCGGGTCGTTACATTCTCCCCTACTTAAACAGACGTTCGTCCTCGAACGTGCCAGGAACTGCCCCAGAATTACCTGGAATCACTGTTTAACACCTCGTGCACCCGCCCGTGATACCACAACCCAGTTGAGCACATAAGCTTGATCAAATCTGAAATATCCTCTTTTATTCATACAATAAGCTCTGAACTTAGTTCTAACATTGGAAATTCTCTGCCAGGCCTGTTTCTAACATTTGAACACCGTATCAACTACCACACGAGGCACCAGAACACAATTGCGCGCCTTTGCTAAATCAGCACCATACACTGCATAGTTCGTCATCTGCCCACAATAACGCTCCCTGAACCTTAATAGCCAGAATTCTGCAAACTCGATGCTCTCAGGGCACCTTATCAGATACATCCATACATTTTGCCATAACGCTGACGATATCACCACAACGGAGAAGATGTGTAGGAATTCATAACCATCTGCAGAGTTAATCACACATTGAAAACCTTCCTCTAAACTTAGATCATCATCTCATTGCAAATCAATAATGGCAACACCCTTGCAATAAACTCGCATAATCCTAACACACCGATCCCAAATTTATCAATCTCGTCTCACCCAGTATGAACTGCTCAGATAACCAGTCACCCCAGGCATACCCAATAGTCTCACACGATGCCATAATGCGCCAAAGGCCACAATTCGAACACGACACATAAGGAAACGACATCAGGAAGAGGACTACCCGACTCACGCTATAAATATGAACTTTCCTCAAAGAAATAGGAAGTAAAACACAAGAATAATCATTATCGGAGTCTTGCTCAATATCACACTGTTGCGGCGCGCAACCCGATCCAAATAACATACCCGTGGCGGCATGCCACCCGATCCCATCATAGAATGTACATAAAGAAATATATATACAGAGTTGAATTTCTCACTAATACAATTTACTGACATCGGTCACAAGCACGCTGAGTGTATAATACCATTCTGGGGAGACTGATAGAGCCATATGCCATAAACTCAAGCACAACTGAGGTGCGATATATAATCTGAATCTCAAGAGCCATTCTGCTCACTTAACCTCATCGCCACGCGGAATCTCAACACATAAGAATTTATCAAGTCGTTTCACACACGCACGGCACAATCATAATATCACATGAATTTGACGAAGACGGGACAACACCTGATATCCCAATACCCATCCTTGAGGAGTGCCATACTGAGATGAACACCTCTGACTCGCATGAAGCCAAAAATCTTGTTTAAATCCATTCACTCACTTCAGGCCGATTCTGCTCGCATTGAACTAGGCTGATAGCCTTACCTAGGTCCAAACAACCCGCCTCTTTTTTTCTTATACACACAAGGACAACCATCATAGCCGAGATAAACACCCCACTATCCACAACCAACTGAGCCGAACGCCTTCCAGGCATAAATTCTCAATTAAGCAACATTACACTCCTTTATACTTGGTCTAATTCTTCAACCAATGAGGTGACTACATGCCACACTTATGCAATCTTACCGCGGCCATGCTCCCACGGCCTTCCACACAAGGTAACAAGTATGCACATCCATACCACCAACCATCCTAAGGCTGTAACACAATTCAAGGACCTGTAACCAGGATACAAAGCCTCTTTCACCGAACTCAGATGACACTTAAGACAATATCAGTTTATTCTAATCATTTAAATCCTTCGTTCTTGCTCCTCCGAGCATCATGACATCCTTGTCAACACAAACAGCAATCTCGATTATTAATTCCGGTTACATACTGCTTACTGCACCTAACATGCCGATAAGGGATGGCACAGGAATTCTGTCCTAACTCCTGAACCACTAATAGAGTGAACACTTCACCACATATAGAAATCTTTCACTTGCCTCAATTCATGAAAACCATAGCAAGATACAAGTGAGTTCTCACCCTCACAATACATACAAATCCTTAAGTAGTGGACTGAACCACCCTAACCTTCCGGGATCCGCCTACACCTGACAGGCCATAGCATTTGAATGCTTCCGACTGAAATCTATTACGATGGCCGACAAGCTCCACACACATCTGTACAAACCATACACATGCCCAATCATACCGAAGGAACTGATCACTGCCGAACACGCACCGTTTCCTCATGGCTAACTAGTCCATCTTTTCTTAATCATCTTTAATTGCCTCAAAGATAATAGTATCTCCTTTCAACTCATAGAAACTCAACCCTCACTCGTCCCGAGTGACCTTGATTCACGAGACCATGCTGCCTAAACTCCGCAACCTGTCTCACAACCTCTTGAAAATCTTTCTACAACTCGGAGTTTATTTCTCTCACTCTTCCAACACTATCCTGCGTGTTGAAATAACATAGAACACTCCAACTAGTCTCCTTCTCCTCAGAGATCATACTGCTGCCTGAAACCTTACACACCACTGTTTCAAACTTTCAAATTCACAAGGACCGCTGCTGAGAGTCACTGACTCTGGCTGGCCCCGAATACAATCAACTCCAAGGCTCTTCTAGCACATGAACATGCTCTTCAATGACGCACGTGACTGAGTCACTACCCTTACAAATTGCCTATGTCTTAAGCACAAATTCTTAGTCTTCCAGAGCCTAACTCTGGTCCAATAGGACCAATTTGCACATTTTTATCATATGCCATGCTCACTTACCGATTCACTCCTTTCTCTTAGCTTTAACAACTTGCCGATACACTGGCAATTCTGCAATCCCATGAGGACGCAACCCTATAATCCAACTACAGGTGGTGGGACTCCCCCACTTAGCCCGAAGCTACCCCTTATCTCACTCTAGACCCATGNCCCGCTAACCTATGCCCAGAAATACATGCTAACCTATTCCTAGAAATATCCACTAACCTATTCCCAGAAATACCTTCTACCCCATACCTAGGAATAACCCACCTGCAGAAATCACCAACTGACACCGTCCAACAATACTGCGCTACACCCCCCTATGACATCAACACCCCATCCTAAGCCTGCTCTCATCCACCAGCTTTACCAGTCCGCCCGCTTCTCAGGGACACCTACTGATTGCGCCACGCTATCCTCAAATTCACCTGCCATATCGCATCCTTCCTCATCCCTAATAATCTTATCTGTGTTGCATCCAGCCTTCCGCCGAATAACCAACATTTCGGTTTAAGCTTGTGGACCTACTCCCTGTCCGCAAAATTTCTCAAATCACTTCAATTCCTCCTCAAGGCAGGCCACCGCCTTACCACTGAACTCATAGGCTATACTGCCACTTCTTACTTAGTTTGACTCATTCCCTTAGGCAATTACCCGACCTCCATCTCTGACACCGGGCGTTTGGAGACTTAGCCGCTACCTGACACTTCTCACATGACTTCCTTCATCGCATGCTCCTCAATTGCGGCCTCCATTCAATATCATTTCCCGTAACTCTTAAACCCGCATATCACCACAACTTCAGACTCTTCAAAGATCATCTTCCTAGAGCTGTCTTCACTAGAAGTAGCTATTATATTCTGAACCGCCACACACCACAATCTCCGACATCCGTTCATTCAATACTGCTTCACAACACTTTAAGCCAATGCAACTGAAGAACCATAACACCGACGAACTTAACGCATCCCATTCGATCAATGACGACAATATTACATCACAGGTGAGTATTCCACCTCACTCGAAACCACAAAGTCCTGCTACTTTATTAATCCCAACAGGACCTTTCAGAGTCCAGATTCCTTTCCTTCGCCGGAACTGAAATACTGAAATCTCGAAATCGCCCCCTGAGAAGACCTCCCTTCAAGCCATTCATCACCACAACATACAGGTAATCATTCTATCAACATACCAACACCGCGCGATAACCAATCGAAAACACCATAACAATCTAAGCACAACCTCAAAGTTCTCAGAAACACAACCACTGAACTGAAGCAACATAATATTCTTCTTGCAGGGCAACAACAACAACCCCAAACTACTACGCACGGAAGACTTCACGCACCATATCTGTAACATCATCACCACTCCTCAAATTCCCGATTCATAACAAGCGCTTCGCGACGCGTAAGATTGAGTAGGAAGAAAGCATAGGCATAAGCCTTAAGGGAATCAAATCGCCCGATGAGGAATCAAGAAAGGAAGTACTCCTAACAACCCTGTATCCTCCCGAAGATAAGTACAGACGTCTCCGTACCGATCCGCAAGACTCTACTGGTTTGCCTGTGACTCGTGAGACTACGTGAACCTAAGGCTCTGATACCACGTTGTCACGACCCAAATCTCGATTCAGGTCGCGATGGCACCCAACAGCGAGGTTAGGCCAGACAATATAGAAACACTAAGTGTTACCATTCCCAGTTACGCAAATTTCATCTTATAACCAATTTTAAATAGATATATACATAATGATGGCGGGTGATGTGAAATAAAACTACAAGTGCGGAAAATCAACCAATAGGCATGTCGCATAACATATGTACAGCCAACAACCCAAAATATACACTACATGTGTGCCAGGAACTAGTGTCACGAGTGTCACAGGCAACTACTGAATATACAATGACTAAAATATATACAGAGTCTCAGTCTGAATGAAATAGACAGAGAATATGACAAAAGAAAACTCCAGGGTGATGCCAGGAAGTCGCCAAGAGGAGCAGCTCACCGTGAAGTATAGTCAGTCAGTCAATACCTAGCCTCGGCCTAATAATCCGAAATACCAGCCTTCGGACCTGTACAGACAAGTACAGAAGAAAAGAGAGTGCGGCATGAGTACATATATAAATATGTACCCATTGGGTATCCCGTCTAATCTCGAAGAAGTAGTGACGAGAGGTCGACTCGATACTCACTAAGGTCCAACAGTAATAATGTAAAGCAGGATGTAAGGAAAATAGTAGACATGTAATCAATGCACCCCAATTGTAAAGAGAATACAGGGTTTCCAAATAAATATCGAAAGCAGTATCAACTTCCCTGTCTCTTTACCCATCCACTTGTCACGTCATAAATCAGGAATTCAGCACCAAACAGTCATGCGCACATAAGTGTAAAGCAACCGGCTAGAGTCAGGAGGAAGAATAGTTATGCACTATCGGGGATCGACCGGCCCGTACCATGAGTGCATGCTTATAATGTAATCATATCAAGAATATTTATGCATTGCCGGGGACCGACCGGCCCGTACCATGAGTGCATGCTTACCAAGAGTCCAACTACGCACTGCCGGGGATCGACCGACCCGTACCGTAAGTGCGTCTATCAATGTAATCACACCGTATCATAATGTAACTTCGTCCATGCATTGCCGGGGATCTACCGACCCGTACCATAAGTGCATTCTCAAATAAATCCATGTGCACTACCGGGGATCGACCAGCCTGTACCGTAAGTGCACTATAAATCCGCCGTGGCGCACGGCCCGCTCCTTTAAGAGTGAAGGAAACCATATGCCGCTCGCGGAATGTAAATTATGAGGCGGCTATCTTGCATACACAAATGTAAAGTTCAATTCATCACAATCCTTCCCAATTATTAAGTAAATGAAACCTCAGGGAGACAGTAGTATATCAAGCATGAATTTAAGCATATACTTCAATTTAAGGCAGAATACATGGCATGCTGTGGTCCTACACTACCCGGACATAACAATAGTAGTCTCTACGTACGGACTCTCGTCACAAGGTACGCACGTAGCCCCCAAATACAAACATACAACACATAGAACACCTATGGGGACAATTTCCCTCTTACAAGTTTAGAAAGGAGACTCACCTCGCTCTAAAGGTTCATCACCGGCTTCCAGGCCTCTACGACGACTAAAATGGATGCGCAACGCTCCCAAACTATCCAAATAATGATAATTCAATGAAAATATACTCAATAGATCATAAACAATTCAAATTACAAAGTTCCTCAGCCCGACTCAATGAAATGACCAAAATGCCCTCGGGCCCACGTGCCCGGACCTTGAAATTTCCTGAAGAAAATCCCTACCCGAAGCTTTATTAATTCAATTACACTTTTTACTCAATTATTCATGCTCAATTCGTGACTAAAAGCCGAATTTCCAAATTTCTAGGTTTTCTTCAAAATACTTATTTTTCCACAAATTTTCCCTACTTTCAAGTTCTAATTCATGTAATAATCTTGTAGCTAACTTGAAAATAAGTAGAATGATCTTACCTCTGAAGCTTAGTTGAAATCTTCCTTGAAATGCTCTCAAAATCCGACCATGGCATATGTAAATTGAGAGAGAACTGCCAAAATCTCGTTTTAAATCAACACTGCCCAGAACCAACACCTATGTGATCGCACCATCTTGCTAGCGATCGCACAGGTCACCTGCTGCCTCCCTCCGCGATCGCATACATCGCCCGCGATCGCACAAGCCGCCCAGCCTTCCCTTCCGCGATTTCGCATTGCACTTCCGCGATCGTATAGGCCAAAAACCCGATCCCCTTAAATCCTTCTTCGCGATCGCACACAAGGGACCGCGATCGCACACAAGGGACCGCGATCACACACAAGGGACCGCGATCGCATAAGCCAAACTCACCCCCTTCACCTTTCTTCTTCGCGATCGCACAGCTAAGGTTGCGATCGCATAGAACACCAGCATCACCAGAAACCAGCAACAGCAAATTCACTCTGAAATGCCCCGAAACCACCCCGAAACACACCTGAGGCCCTCGGGACACCGTCCAAACACACAACTCAATCCCATAACATCCCACGAACTTGCTCGAGGCTTCAAATCATTTTAAACAACGCCAAAATCACTAATCGCACCGAAATTCAACTTTATGAACTTGAAAATTACTAACTTCCACATTTAATGCTGAAACCTATCAAACCACGTCCGATTGACCTCAAATTTTTCAGGAAAGTCATATTCGACATTACAGACCTTCTCCAACTTCCGGAATCACATTCCGACCCCGATATCAAATTTTTCATTTCCGGTCGAATTCTTCAAAAACCTGTAGTTTTCTATCTTTAGCCAAATGACCTTAAATTGACTTCCGGATATCCGAATTCACTTTCGATCGCGCTCCCAACTCCATAATCACCATACGGATCTATTTCCAGACTCGGAATCCCAAACGGACATCAATATAATTGAAATGTACTTCATTTCAAACTTAGGAAATTTCCTTAAAATTCTGACTTTCCACACTATACGATGAACTACTCCCGGGTTATCCAAAACCCGTCCCGGACATAAGCCCAAGTCCGAAATCATCATATGAACTTGCTGGAACCCTCGGATCCTGATTCCGAGGTCATTTACTCAAAATCCCAGCCTTATTCGATTTCTTAACCTTAAGACTTCTGAAATGAGAATTTTCCTTTAAATTCAACTCCGATCTTCCTGAATTTCAATTCCGACCATATGCACAAGTCAATATACCTGAAATGAAGTTTTTCGTGACTCCCAACTGCTGAACGACGCGCTGGATCTCAAAACGATCGGTCGGGTCGTTACACCTATGATTTGGGTATAAGAATTCAAATGTTGAACCCATTATACTAGCAACGGAAAAGGGTTCAAATGCCCCTAACCTATTGGAAAAGGTTTTAAAATACCTTTCATCCATCTATTGGGCTAAAAATATCCCTCCATCCATTTTTTGGTTCACTTATGCCCTTTGACCGTTAGGTCAATGCTAAATTAATAATTATTATTATTCTTTTTATAAAACTTGAAAAAAATATTTTGCAAAACATTTTTGTTTTTTTTAAACTAATGCATCAATTGTCCACTAATTTAGTAAAGTCTTCTTTTTCTTTTTTTTCTTTTTTTCATGTTTTTTAGAGCATTTTTTTTTGTAAAAACTAAAAACAAAATTGTAAAAACAGAAAAAAATATTTTTAAATAAAATATTTTCGTTTTTGGAAAATATTTTTTTCATTTTCTTAAGTTTTTTTAAGAAAACGAAAATATTTTTTCTTTAAAAAAAATGAAAAACGAAAATAAAACGAAATGCTTTAAAAAAATGATTTTTTTTTAAACGAAAATATTTTTTTCCTGTTTTTACAAAAATAATGCTTTAAAAAAACTGAAAAAAATATTTTTTTGTAAAGACTGAATTGTTTACAGAAAAGAAAAAAAGAAGAAGAAGATTTTACTAAATTAGTGGACGATTGGTGCATTAGTTTAAAAAAACGAAAATGTTTTGCAAAATATTTTTTCAAGTTTTACAAAAAGAATAATAATTATTTTTAATTTAGCATTGACCTAACGGTCAAAGGGCATAAGTGAACCAAAAAGGTGGATGGAGGGATATTTTTAACCCAATAGGTGGATGAAGGGTATTTTTAAACCTTTTCCAATAGTTTAGGGACATTTTGAACCCTTTTCCGTACTAGCAATTGCAACGCAACAGTTTTGTTTCGAATTTATATTAACTGGAGGCCGGATCATTGTTTGAAGGGTGCAACATCAACTTGAACATGCATGGCTCTCTTGACCATAGTTTGTGTGTGAATAATTTCATAGCTGATATTTTATACTTCAATACCACACAAGAGCAGTGATTTGTGTGGTGTTTACTTTTTCGCGTGCATAAATTATAGAAGGATTTGGTTCTTCTATATGTTCCTTATGCTACTGTTGCGAAATAATAAATGCAGAAAGTAAAGAACATAAGTATTTTTTCGTGAAAAACACCTGGCTCAAAGGGTGGAAAACCCACGACCTACTACCCAGTAGGATTTTTTCCAACATTTCACTAAATTACTGAGCAAAAAATAGTATTTACAAAACTCTTTGTAAATCTAAGGATTACCTCTAACCCTTTGTGGCAACCAGCCTCTAGCTGTTGTGACAACTTCAAGTTAACTCTAATTTGAATACTACACTCAAAGTACCTAGTACAATTGCTTCTAGATAAAGCTAAAAGGTACAACTCAAAAGCCCTACTACAATGAAACTAGAATAAAAGACAAACACTTGGAACTGGTACTTCTATCTGGTTCATGTTGCTTCAGGTTCGAACACTTGAATCACACGGGAATTGCTTGCAAAATGCCTTGTTAATTTGCTCTCAACTCTCGTTTAACTTCAGCGTTTATGCGTACCTGTAAAATAAGAACATTCTGAAATATATAGAGTTAGTAGAATGGAAAATAACTAGAGTTTTAATGTCTTACTCTTCCTTAGTGGAAGAGTTCTAGTTATCTTCCACTTCTTAACTCCTCCCTGATCTAGGATAGATAGAGTTCTCTTCGAGTAAGGAGTCCTTCTCCTTATCACTTATGCAACCTTTTCATTTAGGAGATATCAGGTATAACCACTTAAGCTTATCTCCTTCACGTGCAAGCCTTGTGATCGAATCTGTACGTGCATGTGTACATTGTGTATGGACCTCGTTTATGTTTGAGTTCCTTTGTCAATCATCAAAATAAACTACACTTAGTCCAACAAATTCCCCATTTTTTATGATGACAAACTATGTACTTTTCATAAGCATAAGCCATGTTTCAACTCAGCTCAATATCAATACAATGTTAGAATACATTCCATTTTAAAGTCACATATCATCAAGGAGAAAGTTCATTAGGTTATAAACATCACAATCCAAAGTAAAAAGCACAACCTATCTTTCCCCTTTTGGCATCATCGAAAAGTTGCATAATTATGTTAGATAACCAGATTTTAATAGATATCACTCATGGCCACTGAGGCTACTTCAAATTCAATCATGGAGTCAAGCATCATATATCAATATAATGATATTAGTTATCTAAGAAGCATCAACAAACAGTTCTAGCACAAGAAAAATATGATTATCATTGATACTAACCATCTACAATGCATAAAGAAAAATAAAGATACTAGATCATATGAGCAAAAAGAAAAAAATCCTATATCGTTGGTTTGTTTAACTAGGCTAGGAAGGTTTCAAGGCTGGAAAGGACCAGGTTCTTGGTTTCTGGAATGAAGTAGCTTTAATATATCATGAAGAATGCCTTTCTTCTTCTGCTTCTCCTTTGCAATCTCAGCCCTGAGAGCATCCCTCTCAATTTCTATTCAGCCAACCTCTTCTTCAGCCTCTCATTCTCAGCATCCTTAGCCCCACTCTATCGCACCAAGGCTCTCACTTTGCTGTTCACATGCACCTTCTTGGATGAACCAGGTTCTTTCGGAGCAGTGTGGACTTCATAGTCACATGTAGTCAAGGTGTTGGCCCCAAAGTGATCTTTGTTTGTACTAATATCCCATTTCTATAGGGGTACCTTGAAGTGAGCGGGTACAACCATGAGAATGAAATCATATGATATGGCATGAGTTTTGGTGCCAATTAGAACCCTATCAAGAAGTTGGATAATAAAGCCAGGCCAATTGGTCTGCCTCTCACTATCTAGGCATTCCATAAGGACCAGATCCATGAAGGTGGCAATGTGCCTTCTTTCCTTCCTGGGCAACACAACCTTGTTAACAAATTCAAATAGTACTTTGTGGGCAGGCCTCATCTCACTTTTGTAAATAGCCTTGGGCTGAAGCTCTTCCTCATTGTCAGCAAACTTCTTTGTAGTGGCAAGTGAGGTGGGGTGGTTTTCTAGGCTTGGCCATTTCAACTTTATGTAATCATTGTACCTTTCAGCAGGTACTCCTAGAATCTCTCCCAATTCCTTGTCATCAAAGCTCACAGTCACCCCCTTCACCATATTGATGACTCTGCCATTTTTTATCCCACAATTTTCCATGAACTCCACAATCTCAGTTCTGGCAAGCTTTCTATCCATCTGAACGGCCATGTCCTTCCAACCCTGCAGTTGTAATTTTTCCAGCAGCATCACCATACCTTCTTCCTCCAAGTCTCTGAGGAGTCTACCCTTCAAGATGGTTCTTTTCCCAAACTTGACCAACTTGTTCAACTCTTCATCAGATTCCTCTTCTTCTTCACTTTCCTCTTCATCCACTATTTGCACTTTCCTAGACTTTTTTACAGACCTGGTTCTTTTTGCCAAGGTAGAAGGCTCTGCATCAGCAGTCTTTGAAGGTGACTTCTTCTTGGAAGTCTTTCTTTCTTTGTCTTTAGATTCATAACCTTCACCTCCTCTTCCTTGTTTCATTCCGAAGGAACAGATCCATCTCATAATTGTCAACTGCCTCAACAGGCCCACTCACTTTCTTGTTTCCCTTTGCAGCAACATTTCTTTTACTCTCTCCCAAGGCCTTTTCAAGTTCAGCCTCACTCTGCTTCTTCTGACTCCTTGTGGCTCTTACTCTTGTAGGAGGAGTCTCTACAAGGATAAAAGAGGCAGTCTTTCTCTTTTTGTTTGCCCTAATAGTTCCAGGGATTTTAACTCCTGAACTCTTCTCCTTTTTGGATTGTAACTGTCAGACACTCGTTTCAACAGGTCTTCGAGGGGCTCCTGCACAGATGGAACAGGTTCTTGGAACCTCTTCCTCAACCTGACCAACCCCTCAGCAGCGTTTACATCTCCAAACCCGCTACCCCCTTTTTCTCTCAAATTGTTTCCCTCTTCAGCGCCATCCTCATTCCACAACCCCATAGCGCCAGTCTCCTTAGTTAATTTAGCAGTAGTAGGTGAAGATTCAACCACTCCTTCTTTTTTCCTTTCCCATCACATCACCTTGAGCACCCTCACTCTCTTTCTCTTTTTTCTTTTTATATTTACCGCCAATTTTCCTAGATTTTTTGGTTTTAACCCTAGCCATAGTTCCCACCAAAACAAACCTATTCTCCAGATTCTCAGCAACCTCAGAAATTTTCGTAGATGTAATCTTAGGACCAGATGTTACTTGCTTTGTTTCATATGAAATAATTTGTTCCCCATTAGATGCAGATTTAAATGATTCTTCAAATTTTTGGGGTTCTTATGCCCGATTTGCTTTAAACTTCTCGTTAATTTTCTTCATTTGTTCTCCTCAAGCGACTACCTTGTGAGCAATCATCTTGAAGCTTCCTTTCTTAGAGGTGGATGTGGTTGAAGATGTGATAGATGGTGTGGGTGTAGTTTCCTTGGGTGGTGATGAGGGATTCTCAGAAGAGGTCGTCATTGTCGTGTTTGGATATGCGTGTAGAGAAGATGTGGAGAGTTGTTTTACGGTAGGGATGTTTAGAAGTGAAGAAATGGGTAAGTCCAAATCAAATTTAAAATGGGTAACGAAGGCTTTTCCAGAAGCTCAGAAGTCTAATCAAATTAAGAATCAGTTTGAAAAGACGTTGGAGACTCTCCCTAGAATCTAGGCACTCATTGCATTGGGGACTCTTCTGTCACGAACCAAATCTCCCTCTGTAAGTCGTTATGACGGCACCTAGTGTCTAAGACTATGTAAGCCTAATAGTTTCAGAATAACTGAATAACAACAGAATTAAAAACTACTCCCTCCGTTCCATTTTATGTGAACCTGTTTGACTGGGCACGGAATTTAAGAAAAAATAAAGACTTTTGGAATTGTGGTCCTAAATAATTCAAAAAGGGGACCGGAGTATTTGTGTGATTATAAAAGCTTCTCATTAAGGGTAGAATTGTAAGTTTAACCAAAATAGTTTCCAAAATTTGGAAAGGGATCATTCTTTTTTGAACGGATCAAAAAGGAAATAGGTTCACATAAACTGGAACGGAGGGAGTGTGTATGTGTGTGTGTGTGTGTGTATATATATATGTAGGTAGGTAAAGCTGGAAACTGCCGCTCGGCATATACAAGTAAAACCAACAAATCTGAGTATAAACATCTCCCCAAGACCTGGTAGTCACAAGTCACAAGCTCTAAGGAGTGGTTCTAATTGTCTCTATACATTCGTATCTAGAAAAAATAAAGAAGAAACGGCATAAAGCGATAGAGGGGGACTCCGAGGTCTACGGACACTAGCAGATATACCTTGAAGTCTCCGAAGCAGCAGCATGTACTCTCAACTAATAGCAGGGCAAGTATGAGGTATCTGGGTCTGCACACAAAACTTGTGCAAAAGAGTAGCATGAGTACACCACAACGGTACCTAGAAAGTGCCAAGCCTAGCCTCAGCAGAGTAGTGATGAGGTCAGGTCAAGGCCCTACTAGATATAATAATAAGGCATAAAATATAGCAATATAATGAAAGACTGAGAATTTAACAATGAGCAATACATGAATATAACAACACAGTGTATAAGGATAAATGACAGGGTGCTCCCGAGGCACCGCCTCATAGTCCCAAAAGTAAATACTCGATAGGGGATCTCCCGAGGTAGCGCCTCGTAGTCCTAAAAGTACATATGCAGCGGAGGATCTCCCGAGAAATCACCTCGTAGTCCCAAATTGAATATGCAACACGGGATCTCCCTAGGTACCGACTCGTAGTCCCAAAAGTAAATATGTGATGGGGATCTCCCGAGGTACTGCCTCGTAGTCTCAAATAAATACACAACTCGAAACTGATGGAAAAAACAATTAACAACAAGAAATCCTACAATTTAAGACTAGATACAAACAAAGGAAAAAGCAGGAATTCAACTAAGCATGTTGCACTGATTTAAAATAAGCATTTAAGACCCATAGATATACGATGTTAGGATAAACAGGATAACAACACATGTTGGGTGTCACGACCCGAAATCCCACCTTTCAGGCCGTGAATGCGTCTAACGTTGAACCCGCTAGACAAACCAACGTATACAATTTCATTAACGTACTAACATTAAAATACAGAATTTAAGTAGAACATCTAATATTCCTTTTTCAAATGCGGAAGCAGATAAATTCTGAAAAATAACTTTAAACACCAATAACACGATTCGTTTACAATATCCCAGCACCTGGAGTCACTAACTCACGAACTGACTAAGAGGTTACTGACACAAAGTCTGAAGAAATAATACATAAACTGTCTTAGAACTAAGAAAAATAAGACATAATAGAAAGATACGGATAGAGGAGACGCCAAGGCCCACGAACGTCTGCGGGTCTACCTTGTAATCTCCGAAGTGGACTAAAGGATGCTCCCTCAATCAGTGTCCACCGGGTCCGGCTGCGGGATCTACACAACATAGAGAAGTGCAGGTGTAGCATCAGTACAACCGACCCCATGTACTAAGCAAGTGCCGAGCCTAACCCCGGCCGAAGTAGTGGCGAGGCTAGACACGACGACGATAAACTACCTGTACAGTTCTACCAAAAATATATCAAGGAAGTGACAAGTATTTAACAGATAAGCAAGGGATACGGGGACAAGTAAGGGGCAACAGGTAATCAGTAAAATGAGATGTTGAATACAATAAATAAACAAATAAATGAATGGCACGGCATAACCCTTCGTGCTTTACTCTCGTTCTCACTATGCAACAGGTAAATATATATGAAACGTTTGCAATAATAAATGAAATGAATGGCACGGCATCAACCTTCGTGCTTTAATCTCTTTCTCACTGTGCAAATATAAATGAAGGAATGATATGAATGGATGGCACGGCATCACTCTTCGTGATTTACTCTCTTCCTCACATTGCAATAAATAAATAATGAGTGATATGAATGAATGGCACGGCATCACCCTTCGTGCTTTACTCTCTTCCTCACCCAAGTAATATCAACAACAAATCACAAACTTGGTAAGGAAATCAATTACCGGAATTCAATTCACAACCACCCGATACAGGGAATAACAACCAAAGTCAAACACATGTTCCCGGCAAGGGTCTTAGCTACAACCAATTCCTTACGAGTACTTAACTTAAAGGATTGGGTCCTTCATTAGGACATCACAACACAATTCTCAATCATGTAGTCTCCACAGTTAAACAATTTTCCAAATGAACTACTTCATAACACAATAATCATTGAGGTAATAACAAATAATTAAGCAAAACGGACTCACGGACATACTTGACACACAATGTATAGGTACTCGTCACCTCACCTATGCATTGGACATGATAAAACACATAGCACATAGGGCACAATACCTACTCCTTCACCGAAGTTAGGCAAGACACTTACCTCGGTCCAAAGTATAGCAATCAACCCTCTAAGACCGTCTTTCCTTTATAA
>ML241748.1:16945-40775 GCA_005239495.1 Nicotiana undulata
CGAGGCTCGGACCAAAACCCGATCACCCATAACCCCACGAGTTCAAATATATGATTTGTTTTAAGACCCGACCCCAAATTGAGGTTGAATCACCCAAAAATCCCAAAAACCTAACTCTACCCAAAACCCCTAATTTCTACTTTGATTTTAGGATTTTAGGCCTAGATTCTAGTGATTATGGAAGAAAAGTGGAAGAAATTAGTGTTAGAATCACTTACCCAAGTGTTTATGGAGGGAAATTAGCTTGAGGATCGTCAATGGGGGTGGAAGGAGAAGAAAAAGGCTGAAAATGTGATATTCCCGTATTGAATTCTGTTTTGGGGTTAAAAGTATAGCTGGGCGAAATAACTCTATGCGATCGCGGGCAAGGGAGTGTGATCGCATAGGATCAGGAATCGACTGAGGTGCGACCGTAGGACGAAGGCTGCGACCGCAGTGAAGCTTGGACCTATACTACTGCGATCGCGGACAAGGGCAGTGCGATCGCACTGAGTAACTACCCAGCCCCCACCCTATCACACCTACACACTATGCGATCGCGAAAAACTCTATGCGATCGCGTAGAGTAAACTTTGCCCCTACCAACCTAATGATGTGCGATCGCGGAGATGCATATGCGATCGCACTGAAGAAAAGGCCTGACACCAGAAACAGGAGAAACACCAGATTTTTACACCTTTTTATACCCCGTTAGCTACCCGAAACTCACCCGAGCCCTTGGGTCTCGAAACCAAAAACACACACGACTCCCAAAATATCCTACGGACTTATTCAAGCTTTTAAATCATCAAAATATCATCAAAAACAAGGAATTAAACCTCAAAACTCATAGAAATTTCTTAAAACTTCATAAAGCTTAATTTTTTTTCCAACTTTGATCCGAAACACGTCATTTCAAGTCCGTTTTACACTAAATTTCACAGATAAGACACATATAACAAACCTGTTCCGGGCTCCGGAACCATAATACGGGTCTGGTAACACGGTTTTCACATAATTATTCATTTTCAAAATCCTTTATTATTTTCAAAAAATAATTTTCTTTAAAAATTCATTTCTCGGGCTTGGGACCTCGGAATTCGATTCCGGGCATACGCCTAAGTCTCATATTTTCCTACGAACCCTCCGGGACCGTCAAATCACGGTCCGTTTACCAAAAATGTTGACCAAAGTCAACTTTATTCATTTCATTATCATAAAATTCCATTTTCATCAGATTTCAACATAAAGACTTCCCAGCTGCACGCCCGGACTGCACAGGCGTACCGAGGTAAGATTAACGAGGCTTTCGGGCCTCGAAACACAGATTTAGCTAGAATTACTTAGGATGACCTTTTGGGTCATCACACTAGGATGACTCATTTAAGATTTAACATGATACTTTTCAATAAAAACCGGATTTTCAACAATTAGCCCATGTACGCACTCGTTCCCTCGCATACACGGCACTCACATATCACCGAATTGTCACAAAAGTACCAAATCCTAAGGAGATTTTTTCCCACACAAGGTTAGGCAAGCCACTTACCTTGAACAAGCTTAATCGGACAATAAGAATGCCCTTTCCTCGACTCTCCGACTCCGGATGGCCCAAATCTAGCCAAAAGCAAATTTCATATCATAAATATAACTAAAATAAAGTAATCTAATTTACGAAATCAAGACTTTAACAAGAAATTAGAAAATCGCCCCAAAAAGTCGACCCGGGCCCACGTCTCAATATCGGGTAAAAGTCACAAAATATGAACACCCACTCAACCACGAGTTCACCCATACCATAATTACTCAAATCCAATACCAAAATCGCAATCAAAACCCCAAAATTCGGTTGAAGAACTTTCCAACTTTTTCCCCAAATTTCTCAACCCGAAACCTTAATTAAATGATGAAATTAGCGATAGATTAGTGGAATAAAACAAAAAACGAATCAAGAATCATTACCCAATTTTTTCCTCTGAGAAACCCTTGAATTGTTTCCTCAATCCGAGCTCTCTAGGTCCCAAAATAAAAATGGGATAAAAACCTCGATTTTGAAATTTAAAGTATGTCCAGGTCTTTTCTTCTTTGCGAACGTAGAATGCGCCTCGCGTTCGCGAAGCATAAAAATTAACTAACCAAAATTCCCTCTTACGCGAACGCGATCACACAGACGCGAACGTGAAGTTTTGCCTTCTTGACCCTTCGCGAACGCGTGATCCAGCACACGATCGCATAGGCTAAAATTAAAAGTCTGGTGACCCATCAAACCAGCTCCTCTATGTGAACGTGAGGTCCCTATCGCGCACGCATAGACCTAAGACCTCAGTGCTTCATGAACGCGGGACCTACATCTTGAACGCGAAGGTAAATATCCAACAGCACTCAAACTCCTCTACGCGAATGCGGGAGAACCTTCGGAAACACGTAGAAGGAAACCAGACACCACCAAATTCTGAAGCTTCACCTATAACACTAAGTCCAAATTGATCTGTTAACCATCCAAAACCAACCCGAGGCCCCCCGGACCTCAGCTAATTATACCAACCAGTCCTAAAGCATCATAGTAACTTAGTCGAGCCTTCAAATTACATCAAAAAAATGCTAAAAATGGGAAATGCACCCCAATTCAAGCTTAATGAACTTTAGAACTTCAAACTTCTATGAACGATGCTGAAACCTATCAAAACACGTCTTATTGACCTCAAATTTTGTACACAAGTCACATTTGACATTATGGACCTACTCCAACTTCTGAAATTGGAATCCGACCCCAATATCAATAAGTGTCCTGGTCAAACTTCCCAAAAATCCAACTTTCGTCATTTCAAGTCTGATTCATCTACGGACCTCTAATTCACAATTCGGACACGCTCCTTAGTCAAAAATAACCCAATAGAGCTAATGGAACCAATGAAACTCCATTCCGGAGTTTTCTTCACACAATTCAAACTGCGGTCTAATTCCTAGAACTTAAGCTTCAATTTTAGGGACTAAGTGTACCAATTCACTCCGAAACCAAAAATAAATCCTCCCGAAAAGTCACATAAGCATAAAATGATATAGGGGAAGCAGTAAATAGGGGATCGAGGCTAATACTCACAAAAGGATCAGCCAGGTCGTTACATCTCCTGGGGTGAAACTGGTTCTTTTTGTAATGGGTAAGCTCAGGAGAGGTTAGGATTAAATGGGACTCTCCGTTTGATCATGATCCAAATATAATTATTTCAAAATATGCAGAGTGGAGAGTACATGCCATGTAATCTTGATGAACCAGGTTCTTCACTGAGAATTCTCTTGTGTAAGTCTGAATTTTCCAAGAAAATAAAGATAATATCATTAGAGTTTAATGAGACATTTTAGCACATGGCACAAGATTATACCAGTGAAAGTATGAGACTGAGCAAAATCTAATCTAATTATGTACAAAATTCAAAAAATTTCTAACCAATTTTTGAGTTAGAACTGGTTCCTTTTAGGTGATATTAATCATCCCTAATTCTAACTTGTTCCTTTCAAAGTGATCTCTACTTAGGGCTTTTGTAAAGATGTTAGTTATTTGCTTGTCAGTAGCACAAAATTCCACAGTGATCAAACCCTTTTCATAGTTTTCCTCAAAAAGTGATGCCTAACATCTATGTGCTTAGTTATTTTCTGATGAACCGAGTTCTTGGTCATACTAATTGCACTAGTGTTATCACAAAAGATGGGGATAAAACCTACATCAATTCCAAAATCCATTAATTGATGTTTGATCCACAATAATTGTGCACAATATGAGGCAGCATCAACATACTCATCTTCAGTAGTAGATAAGGCCACATAATTTTACTTTTTGGTGGCCTAAGACACAAGACATGAGCCAAGAAAGTGTGCCATACCTGAGGTGCTCTTTCAATCCACAAGAAAACCAGCATAATCAGCATCAGCGTATCCTACTAAGTTTCCATAGACAAAGGTCAGTAATGACTTTTAGGTATCTCAAGATCCTCTTGTCAGCAGTCAAGTGAGACTCCTTTGGATTTGTTTGAAATCTATCACAAAGGCCTACACTGAAAACGATGTTAGGTATACTAGCAGTAAGATATAACAAAGAGCCAATCATTCCCTTATACATCTTCGGATCAACAAATGAACCAGGTTCATCTATATCCAATTTTGTGACCGTTGCAATAGGAGTGTCAATTTCTTTGGAATCTTCCATTTTAAACATTTTAAGCAGATCTTTCGCATACTTCTGCTGATGGATCATAGTTCTATTTGAAGTTTGTTTAATATTTAAGCCTAAAAAGAATTAAGCTCACTCATCATACTCATTTCAAATTCACTCCTCATTAGTTTAGCAAATTCTTTACTTAACTTATCAGTAGTTTCTCCAAAGACTATATCATCAACATATACTTGAACTACCAAGAGACCTTTATCTTTTTCTTTTAGGAACAAGGTATTGTCAATTTTACCTCTCTTGTATATATGCTCAAGAAAGAATTTAGACAATATTTCATAGCATGCTCTTGAAGCATGCTTGAGCTTATAAAGTGCTTGTCAAGCTTGTACACATGATCAGGATATTCCTTGCTTTCAAAGTCTAGAGGTTGCTTGACAAACACTTCTTCCTTTAGATAGCCATTGAGGAAGGCACTCTTGACATTCATCTGATGGAGAGTGAATTCCATGTAAGCTGCAACAGTTACAAGGAGTCTAATTGCTTCCAATCTTGCAATTGGAGAAAAAGTCTCATCATAGTCTATGCCTTCCTCTTAACTATATCATTGAACCACCAATCTTGCCTTGTTCTTTGTAACTGTTCCATCTTCGTCAAGTTTGTTTCTGAAGACCCATTTTATGCTAATTACTAATCTCTCCTTAGGTCTTGGTACCAGATGCCAAACTTGACTTCTCTCAAATTGGTTCTATTCATCTTGCATTACATTCACCTAGTCTGCATCCTACAAAGCCTCAGCAACATTTTTAGGCTCAATAAGAGATAAAAAGTATCAAAAGCACAAAGATTCTTCAAAGAATATCTGGTTTTGATTCCTGAGGTTGGAACAGTGATTATGTTCTCAATGGGATGAGAACTTTGATACGTGTAAGGTTTCACAACCGGCATCCCCTAGATGTTCCTTCATTATTTTGTTACTGAGGAATAAGTTCATGGGTTGTTCCCTCGAGGTTTGCGGATCAATTCCTCTTTGTTAAGCTCCCTCAGTTAGGTTGCCCTGGGTGGAAGGACCTGTTCCATCACATGTTCCTTCCTCTAGTGCAGCTTCAGTCTGGGCTGTGGTTTCATTTGAGTTTCTTACCAACCCAATTGCTATATCATCATGTTCCTTCCTCTCAGAAAGAATATTAGTTTCATCAAAAATCACATGTACACTTTCTTCTACACACATAGTTCTTTTGCTATAAATTTTATAAGCTTTAATATGTGAAGAATATCCCAAGAATACTCCCTCATGACTTTTGGGATCAAACTTACCTAGGATGTCTTTACCGTTATTTTGCACAAAGCACTTGCATCCAAATGCCCTAAGATGGGATATATTTGTCTTTATCCCTTTAAGTAACTCATAGGAATTCTTCTCAACAAGAGGTCTAGTCATGCACCTATTTATGATGTAGCAAGTAGTGTTCCCAGCTTCTGCCCAGAAGCTACAAGGTAGTTTACTAGAAATAAGCATAGTCCTAGCTATTTCTTCCAATGTCCTATTCTTTCTTTCAACTACCCTATTTTGTTGTGGATTCCTAGGAGCAAAAATGTTATGATTTATGCCATGCTCATCACAACATTTAGCAAATTTAGCATTCTCAAATTCAATACCATGATCATACCTAATTGATGCAGGTTGATTACCTAGTTGTTTTTGAGTTTTTCTAACAAAGGAAGGTAACATGTCAAATGCTTCATCTTTAAATGTTAAAAATAGTGTCCAAGTAAACCTAGAGTAATCATCAACGAGTACCATAACTATCTCTTACCACCTCTACTCAATATTCGCATCGGTCCACAAAGATCCATATGAACAAGTTCCATCGTCCTAGTAGTGCTTACCATTTTCTTTCTTTTGAAAGAGGATCTTACCTGCTTCCCCCTTACACAAGCCTCACAAACTTTATCTTCCTTGAACTTAATGTTAAGCAGCCTTATTACCAAGTCCTTGGAGACTAGTTTGTTAAGTTGACTTAGACTAGAATGTCCAAGTCTCTTATGTCAAAGGATGGAATCATTATCCAACACATTTAGGGGTCGTTTAGTAGGGTACATAAGAATAGTGCGGAATAAGATGTATCGGTAATGCATGGATTAGTAATGCATGTGTTAGTAATGCAAGCATTAGTTATGCAGATATTATTTCTTATCTACTATTTGGTGTGATATATTAAAATTATAATGCATTGTACAATTTTTAAGAAAAATAGTTGTTTACAAAAATACCCTTCATATTCTCGAGCTTTAAGGAACTTTAAGGATAATTTTGTCTTTAATCATACTAATGCATGCATTAATAGCCTTGGTATTACTAATATCATGGTTTTCTATGCATTACTTATACACAGGATAATACCAAGTATGATGTATAACTAATACAAGTATTAGTTATACATAGGTTGAAAAAATATACCAAACAAGGTATTAGTAATGCATAGAGCTAATGCTTGCATTATTTTTTCTAATACCTCCTACCAAATGATCCCTTAATCAAGTGAGTTCATTATCTGAAATTGTAGATAGATCCACAACATATATGTTGTCACTCCTTTTCCCTGCAAAACTATCTTGTATGTGGTAAGATTAATCACAAAGCATTTTGTAAAGGTAAAGACTACAGTATTACCTCTATCACACAAATGTGATATACTTATTAGAATGTACTTCAGTCCATCTATCAAGTATACATTCTCAATAGAGTAAGAATCAGACTTACCAAATTTTCCAACCCCAATGATCTCCCCTTTCTTTCCATTTCCAAGGGGGCATTACCTCTCTTAAGATCCTCAAGTGAAAGGAATGGGTTCTTGCTTCGGGTCATGTGCTTTGAAAAGCCACTATCCAAGGAGACATTACCTCTCTTAAGATCCTCAAGTGAAAGGAATTGGTTCTTGCTTCGGGTCATGTGCTTTGAACAGCACTATCTATGTACCATATTTGGTTGTTCCCCTTCACTTGGACTTGCAAAAGGAAATCAGGGGTTAGTTTTAGGAGCTCAAACTAGTTTGGCTCCCTTTCTATAGGCAAAAGGATAAATCAGATTCTTTTTAGCCCAACTTAGCAGCCTATTTTTCTCTAGAACAAACTTTTTGTTCTTTTGATATGCCTTCTCTTTTGCAGTGCATTAACTCTTATAGTGACCAGTATTACCACAGTGTGTGAAATCTTGTTCTCAGGGAGTGTGAGGTACTTACTTTTAGGATCCCACTTAGGTGCAGAGTTCCCAAAGCCAAGTCCTCTTTTGTTGCTACTATGATGTCCTTGTAGCCATAAAAATGCATCGGAAGACCTGTTCCATTTACAAGTTATGTCTAGCTCACACTTGACCTTGTTCAGATCCTCCTTTAGGACTCTTACCTGTTCATTCCTCTTATACAACTCATCTTTTATTTTTCCTACATTATCTTGTAAAGTGAGTTGCGTGTGATCAGTTGTCTTTTTACCTGTTCCTGATTTCAATTCTAGATTTTTAAATCTAAGTTCTAGGACAGTTGTGTCAAGTGCATGGACCTGGTTCTTCAACAAAGTATTTTTACTTTCAGTTTCACAACCCCTAAGTTCTAGGTTTTTGCACTTAGCTTTCAAAATCACACATTCTTTTGAAAGTTGTTCCTTTCCATTATTCACATCCTCAGTTTTATTAATTAGCTCTAGTACTAACTCAGATAACCTTTCTTTAGACAGAACTTTAATCTTGTCTTTGAGATGAAAGACACTTACATCAGTTTCTTCATCAAATTCTCCAATGGTCATAAGTGCTCGTTCATCATCATCATCATTATCTGAGCTTTCTTCCCAAGCAGCAACTATAGCCTTGGTTGACCCTTTGTTGTTGCTTTTCTTAGGTTGAACCTATTCTTTCTTCCTGTTCCTACGTTCAACTCTTTCCTTCTTCCACTCGATTTCCCACAAAGGACAATTTTTGATGTGGTGATAAACATTTTCTCTTGTAGCACCCATCATTGGTGTGCTTCTTAGGAGCCTTTGCCTTGTTGTAGCTTCCACTTCTTGAAGATATTTTTCCTCTCCTCAGGTACTTCTTGAAGTCTTTGATGATCATAGCCATTTCATCATCTTCCAGATTAGAACTTTTAGTGATTTTGAGTGCCAAGCTCCTTTCCTTATTAGGTAAATTCTTTTTCATGGTTTTTCTCTGAAGTTCATAGGCAATGAGATTCCCAATCAGTTCATTTTGTGGGAGAGTGGCAATGTTCTTTGACTCCTGGATGGCAGCGATCGTGCTTTCCCAAGTGATTGGCAAGACCCTAGTAAGTATCTTCTCAACCCTCCTCTTTAGGAATAATCCTTCCAAGAGATTTAATTCATCTGTCATTGTAGTGAACCCTGTGTACATCTCTTGAATGGTTTCTACATCCTTCATAGCAACATTATCATACTGAGAGTATAGTAGAGTTCCTCTAGATCTCTTCACCTAAGTTGTTCATTCATTGACCATTTGCAGTGTGTCCCAAATTTGCTTAGCAGTGGAACAACCTTGGATTCTGTTGTACTCATCTGGACCAAGTACACAAACAAGCCATGTCTTGGCTTTAGCATTCTTCTCCTACTTCTTCACATCCTCAGCGATGCAATCCGCTCTTGTCTTTGGCACATCTACTCCTTCATCATTTTCTTCAAGTTAGCCAGTGAACTATCAGTGATGATGTCCTATAGCTCATAGTCCTCTCCTTGAATGTGACCTCTTATTATGTTCTTCCACTAAGAGTAGTACTGGCCATTAAAGAGTGGTGGCCTAGCAGTGGATTGCCCTTCTTAATTTCCAGGTGGTGCACTCATCTTGATCTTCTCCTAAGGTGTTAGCCTCTTCAAGGATAACCTGCTCTGATATCAATTGATGTTTTATACTTCAATACCACACAAGAAGGGGGTGATTCGTGTGGTGTCCAATTTTTGCGTGCAGAGATTATAGAAGGGACCAGTTATTATATGTGTTTCTTATACTACTGTTGCGGAATAATAAATGCAGAAAGTAAAGAACACAAGTATTTTTACGTGTCAAACACCTAGCTCAAAAGGTGAAAAAACCACGACATATTATCTAGTAGGATTTTTCGCAACACTTCACTATATCACTGAGCCAATAACAGCATTTACAAAACTCTTTGTAAACCTAAGGATTACCTTTAACCTTTTGTGGCAACTAGACTCTAGCTGTTGCAACAACTTCAAGTTAACTCTAACTTGAATACTACACTCAAAGTACCTAGTAAAATTGCTTCTAGATAAAGTTGAAAGGTACAACTCAAAAGCCCTGCTACAATGAAACTAGAATAAAAGACAGACACTTGGAACTGGTTCTTCTATTTGGTTCATGTTGCTTCAGGTTCGCATACTTGAATCACATAGGAATTACTTGCAGAATGTCTTGTTATTTTGCTCACAACTCTCATTTAACTTCAGCATTTCTGCGTACCTGTAAATGAGAACATCCCGAAAATATATAGAGTTAGTGGAATAGGAAATTACTATAGTTCTAATTCTTTATTCTTCCTTGGTGGAAGAGTTCTAGTTATCATCAACTTCTAACTCATCCCTTATCTAGGATAGAGTTCTCTTCGGGTAAGGAGTCCTTTTCCTTATCACTTATGCAACCTTTTTATTTAGGAGATATCAGGTATAACCACTTAAGATTATCTCCTTCACGTGCATGCCTTGTGCTCAAATCTGCCCGTGTCTATGTACACTATGAATGTACTTGGTTCATGTTTGAATTCTTTTGTCAATCATCAAATCAAACTTCACTTAGGCCAACAGAGGCACTATAGACCACGTCAAGGAATTGAGTCCTCCCAAGGATCATCAAGTAATTGGAGTGAAATGGTATATACAGGACACAGAAGAATTCTCATGGAGAGTTAAAGAGATACAGGACAAGACTTGTAATTGAAGACTACAAGCAAAGGAAATATGTTGCCAAGAAGGAAGTAGAACTCAAATATGTAAAGTTTCATGATCAAGTTACAGATATCTTTATAAAGCCTCTCAAGTTTTAAATTTTTCAGAGATTGCTATCAAGTTTTGGATTGAAGAATAAAAATCAAAATTAATTTGTGAAATATACCGTAGCAAACAAACAAGAAGACTTAAAGAAGGGTAGAAAATAAGTTGTGGCAAAACAGGTTTTAGCCGTAACAAGTTTTGGTGATGGCTTTGCAATTTACAATTGCACATAGAAAAGGATGAACCATTCTTATTGATTCCATGGGCGGCTATTCACTGCAATAATTATAAATAGCAGTTGTGATCTCTCATCTAAAACACACCAAAACAGAGAAGAAATATTGAGTGTAAAGAGAGTAATTCACAGATAGTAGTTTGCGAGACAAAATATAAATTGGAAGTGATATTATATAAAAGAAAAAATATTTTTTTTAGTGTGTTGTAAGTCTTTTAAGAGTACCAAGTTGTTATAGGATTCTCTTTAATAGTATTATATTGTCCGCTCGAATATTTTATTTTATTTCGCTAAAAAATTTAAAGTCGTAATTACTTTTTTATTCTTGTTATTTATCGTGATTATTATTCCTGGGTGAGATATTATTTTTTTCCAACAAATATACTCCATGAGAATTATATCTAAACCAGGTGATGTTGATCAATCATTGTAATCAAAACTCAGAGCCCGTTTAGACATACAAAGTTTTTACTTTTTTTCAAAAGAAATTTTGAGAACAATGTTTGGTTATCAATATTTTACCAATTTTCCAATTTCACTTGAAAAATGCATTTTCAAATTTGAAAAACTGGTTCTTACCAATTTTTCAATTGAAAATGCATTTTCACTAGTTTTTAATTTTACTAATTTACCCTATACTTTTAAAATTTATAAATGACCCCATCAATTAGTAATCTACAACTACCCACATGTTTCCCCTGACGATCAGATGAAGCTACTGCAGCGGATAATGAACTTTTTTCTTGTGACGACTACCATGTTGGTATTGGGCCTGTAAATATGAATACAAGTACTGCTAATAGCAATGGGAAGCGGACTAAGTTAAAAAATATGATATTGATTTTGCATCTTCTGTGTAGTGAAGTAAAGCAAAATATGATAACAGTTAAACAATAGCATGTTTGAGTGTTTATTTCAAGTAGGATAATTAAAAAATGTCGGTTTTGATATTTTTTACAAGTTATGGGGTATAAATCATATTTCATGATACAAAAAAAAGACATCCAAATATGTTGCAAAAATTATAACCAAACATAACTTCATCATCAATTCAAATTTTAGTGAAATTCCAAATTCGCAAATTTATTTTGAAATTCATGTCCAAACGCCTACTCAGTTTGGAAAACAGATAAAAAATGCGGAGGTGATAATGGGCATGAGTTCACTCCTAAACTTGATCATAATTTTCTTCAACAATGTATCATTCATCAAACTCTTCGCGTAGGAAAGCAATTGCGAAGCTAAATTTTAGGGTTCTATTTTTTGTTTATTAGAATTTGATTTGGTTTAAAACCATAGTAGGATTTGAGAATAGATTAAGTAGGTGTTTGGCCATATGTTTTGAAAGTTTTTTTTTTTCAAAAAAAAAAACAAATTTCAAATATGTATTTGTTTATAGAATTAATTTAGTTTTTGGGAGATCTTGAAAACCAAAACTCTAAATCCTAAATATAGCTTAAGATCTCTTTTTGGGCCATCGTGGCCATTTTGGGACTCTTTAGCTGGGAAAAAAGAAGACTTTTTAACATGCTAAAACTTGTCCCTAAATTCATGTCCAGACACATTTTTAATTTCATATTAAACTTCACCTAAATTAACATTCAAAATAATCTTTGAGAATTTATGTACAAACGGGTCTTAAGATCTTGAAACCAAGGAGCGTGCATGCCCCTTGAATAAAGCCAATGAAGCCAATCCTTGGAAGTCACATGAAGGAAAAATGCTAGTGATAAAATCATAGTACTAATAAATAGTTTATCTGTCAGAATTTCTTTATCGACATAGTACACCGCTAGCAATAAATATAGTACTGAATAGTTTGTGTGTCATAATTTATTTGGACATAGTACATCAATTGCAATAAATCAAGTGCTAGATAGTTTACGGGTCAAAGTTTGTGATAGTTTCTATGAATCCACCAAACGGTAGAGAGATCAGATTCTTTATCATTTCCCTCAGAGTAATATACAGAAACAGCAAGTAAAGGAGACACGGGATTTTTACGTGGAAAAATCCCAACTCAAGGGGACAAAAACCACGACCTATACTTGTAGGATTTAAACTTCACTAACTTGTAATCTAAACTATTACAAGCCACTTTGTAATGACTTTCTTACAAAGACTTTAACACACTAACTTATAATGCCTATTACAAGCCACTTTGTCACTCACTAGTTACAAAGACTTTTCACTTATGACTGCACTATTCACAACACAAACACACAAGGTTTATGGTTTGGAGATTCCTAAAACCGTACTTCTAAGAAAGCAAATAGGATACACTGAAAAACAAAATGCAAGATTACAACTCAACTACGGACACCTAACAACACATAGTGAAACTGGTCCGCCTTAGTGGAGTTGTCATCTTGCTCTTGACACACGTGAGTCTTCAATGCTAGATCCCTCTTCAATGCTTGAGAGAATGTTTTTAGTAAATGCTCAAGTGAATATCTTGTTTGTCTCCAAACAAGATATTATAACCCTAGGACATCCCAAGAAGGATGCCCATACCTAGTTGGTACACTTATCAACCAATGGAAAGTGATTGCTGCACTGTTACTGCACTATAGCATGTATAGTTGCAGGCAGTCACTTTTCTGTCACAACTTTCCAGCTGTAGAGTTGACTTGTACTTCCTTCTGTGAGAATATCAAGGGATCAGGTCCCTCAGTTGTTCCCTGTGAGTTCAACAATACACTGTCCAGATTTCTTGAGTTTAAGCTGACTGCTTGTGATGGCTACACATCAGGTCCTTTATCTGGTTCTTTATATGAAAGTTTGTTAGCTCATCAAAACAGAATACAAGCCCATCAATTTCTCCCTTTTTGATGATGATAAACTTTTATAATTGGTGAGCAGTTATATACACTAACATAACAAGATAAGAGACCAGATTCTCATATTGTTCCCCCTGTGTGTGTGTTTCCCCCTTAATCCCTGTCATCAATTATCCCATAACCCTTATATTCCCCCTTTTGGCATCATAAAAGGCACAATCAATTAGAAAGCATAAAGAAGTCTAACAGAGCTAACTCATGCCCCTTATGTGCACACAGCAGGATAGAAAACAGAATAAAAAGGCAGATAGGCAGTTATTAGAACATAAGAAAGACTGAGTTTCATTCATGACAAACGATTTAAACATAGAGAAGTCTTTGCGTAGGATAGCAAAGACTTCATTTGGACTTTCACAGGCGGGAGCAATCAGGTGGGATCCAACTACCAATTACAAAAAAAACAAAAAAAATACTGGCAACCACAACATCATCAGACAGATAGATAGACAGGATTGAGGCCTAGGGGCCACTAGAAGAGGAAGGTTTGGAGGAGGAGGCATCAAAGGTCTTGAGGACCATGTCCATGCGGGCATTGGAAGATGATTGTTCCTCGAGCAGTTTCTCCTGCAGGTTCTCAACCTACTGCCTGAGTTCATTGTTATCCTTGGTCAAGCGGGCAACTTCTTCATTGGATGAAGCCACAGTACCTCGTTCCCCACCAGCTTCACTTAACTGAGCCTCCAGTATAGCAATCTGAGCCTTCAACTTCTTGATCAATTCATTAGCAGCATTCAGCGCATTGATCAATTGAGATATGGTTGAAGTGCTTCCCCCAGCTTTCTCAAAGCATTCACATTCCTCTAAGGTAGTCTTCGAAAAGGTCTGCTTGTGGGTCCGTACTCGGGGGTTCTTAATAGGCACTTTATAAGACTCAAAGACCCGAGTAAGTAGGAAACCATAAGGGAGCCCATGATTGCCATCCTTGACCTTCACAACCTTCTGCATATGTTCAATCATGAGAGCAGGAAAGTTGATTGGTTTGAAAGAGTCAAGGGCCTCCATCAAAATCAGATCAGCCTTGGAGGCAATGGAGCGCCTTTCAGCACGGGGAAGAAGAACCATGTTTACCAGTTCAAAAAGAAGCTGGTAGAGAGGTAGCATGGATTTCTTATGGACCCGTTCCCCCTGCTGGATTATTCCTGGCTTAACAATAGCTCTCCTAAAATTTCCCTCACAAGCATGCGTTTCAGGATCCACTAAAGACAGTCCCTTAGATGGAATATTGAGAACTGTTCCTAGTGCGGCATCATCGAAGACAATATTAGTACCTTCCACCAAAACACAGACATGACCCTCAGCAAGAGTCCAGAAACTTGCATAAAACTCCCTCACCGCATTCTCATAAACCTGGGGTACACTCATATTGAATAGGTCCTCCCACTTCTGAAACTCAACCATAGCCATCAGTTGGCTCATTCCTTCCATCTCATAGATCTCAGGGTCAAACATATGACCCCACAACACTTTCTGACTTAGAACATTTTCCTGTCAGTTCACACTGCCACTTGGTATTGTTTTCGTAGAACTAGGTCCCCCAACTATTTCCAACTCTCTTTTCCGTTTGCCAGACACTTGCATAGATTTTCCCTTTGCACTTTCTGCAGTCACAGACTTCTTATCACTCGTTTCACCGGCTTCACCTTTCTTAAGATTCACCCCACTTTTTGTGGGTGACAGACGTTGTTTCTTTTGTCCTTCAACTACAACCTCAGACACAGACTTCTTTGAAAGAGATGTTATCCCTACTAAGGAACTGGGTTCCTCTGTAGTATCCTCTTCTACCTCAACTACCGGTATGGCTTCATCAACTACCACTTTCCCTTACTTCATCAGTCTCTTCTTCTTCTTCTTCTTACTGTTCTTCTTGCTCTTCTCAAGAGCTGAGTCAAGGGCTTCCTTTTTCTGAAACCGAGTAGATGGTCACTTCACAGAAGATTCAGAAATACTCACTTTCTGACGGAGTTTAAAGCGGGCACTCAAGACCATTTCATCCTCATCATCTTCACTTGTGGGCTTAGAGAGAGGAAGAATGGACTCTAGAGGAGGAGCATAGAAGATGGGTTCCTGGGGGGTCTTTTGGGGAGGGGAAAAGGTTCCTCACCAGATTTGTCTTGCACGATCTCATGGACGGGTGACTCAAATAATACCATAGTCCCCTCATCTTCCAGGAAGGAAGCTTATTCTCCCTGAGTCTCAGGAAGAGAGGCAACGCCTTCAGAGGGAAGGTTCTCAGAAGTAATGGCCATTATGTTTTCGGTCTCTTCTTTTTCCGCAGATTTCATGGGAGTTGAAGAGTCAAAGAGAGAGGAGTTAAGGTACTGGTAGGGATCGTCCTCTGAGGCTTCAGAGGCCTGAGGAGCGTCAGTGACTGGGGTTTCTTTTGGTGGTTTAGATGAAGAGGAAGGAACAATGGGTATTGGAGTAGGAGAAGTTTCAGCAAGGAGTGAGGAGGAATCAGGTACAGAGGTGACGACCTCTGGGAGAGAGGAGGTCTGATCCTCCGCTGAAATAAGGTTGGGATCAGAGGTAGGAGAGAGAGAAGGTGAGTTTGTGGCAGCCATTGTTGACGAGTGAGAAAAGCTTCAGTGTAGGAGGAGGTTCTTTTTCAGGAACAGAGAGAATGAGAGGAGGTGTTTGAGGAGCGGTTAGAGACTAGAGGACTTTATAAGAGAGTGTAATAATGAGAGGGAAGAGGAACAGGTTCAAATGACGGTAGGTGTTTGGGGAAGAGAAACGTGCAGAGGAAATTGAAAGATTTGAGTGACAGACGTGATAGACTCAGTTACTGAAAAGGTGGATGATGTGGCAGCAGTAATTAATTTTGTTGCTCTTTGAGAAAGGTAGAGAATACACATGACTATTAACATGTGGTACAGGGACCAGGTCCCGTACCTGTTTTCTTGAAAAAGTTGCTCAATCTTCTTTTGTTCTACAATGCCATACCTTTAAAGTCTGTAATCATCATGCGTGTCTACCTGAAACGGTATTGATGTGAGTTAGACTTAGTCAGAAAACACTTTAGCTATCTGTAGCTGAGAGTGACTCTCATATCCAAGGTGAGGGAACCAGGTCCCTAACTAGGTTTCATCAGCCCCAGTGCCATTCTATTTTTCTCAAAATGCTCCGTGCCCAGTGCCTTGGTAAAGATGTCTGCAATTTGATCTTCAGTACAACAAAACTTCATGCAGATGTGCCCCTTTTCAATATTGTCTCTGAGGAAGTGATGTCTCACATCAATATGCTTAGTTCTCTTGTGTTGAACTGGGTTCTTTGCCATGTTGAGAGCACTGGTGTTGTCACATAGAAGTGGTACGTTGTCAATGTACACTCCAAAGTCTTCCAATTGTTGTTTGATCCACAGCATCTAAGCATAGTAGGATGCAGCTCCAACATATTCTGCTTCAGTTGTGGACAGAGCCACTAAGTTTTGCTTCCTTGTGCCCCAAAAGATTAAGCAGGATCCAAGGAAATGAGCCACCCCTGAAGTACTTTTCATGTCCACTAGATAACCTGCATAATAAGCGTCAGCATAACCAACAAGATTGAAATTATCACCTGAGGGATAGTACAGGACCAGGTCCTGTGTGCCTTTGAGATAGCATAGGATTCTTTTGGCAGCCTTTAGATGAGACTCCTTTGGATTTGATTGAAATCTTGCACATAATCCCACATTGAACACGATATCTAGCCTTCTTGTAGTGAGGTAGAGTAGAGTGTCAATGATTCCCCTGTACATTGTTTTGGTTTACAGGAGATCCAGAGTCATCCATGTCAAGCTTGGTTGCCACTGCAATAGGTGTATCAATCACCTTTGATTCCTCCATGTCGATTCTCTTGAGCAGCTCCTTTATGTATTTCTGCTAACTAATGCAGGTTCCCTTTGAGGATTGTTTCACTTGAAGACCTAGAAAGAAGTTCAGTTTCCCCATCATGCTCATCTCAAACTCACTGCCCATGAGCTTCGAAAATTCTTTACACAGTGAGTCTGTTGTAGCCCCAAAGATAATGTCATCCACATATACCTGGAAAATGAGCAGGTTCCTTCCCCGTTTCTTCATAAACAAGGTGTTGTCAATATTCCCTCGAGTAAATCCATTGTCCAGCAGAAACTTAGATAATCTCTCATACCAAGCTCTGGGAGCTTGTTTCAGTCCATACAAAGCCTTGTCAAATTTGAAAACGTGCTCAGGATGAGCATGATTTTCAAAACCAGGAGGTTGCTTCACATATACTTCCTCTTTTAGAAAACCATTCAAAAATGCACTTTTCACATCCATCTGGAATAGAGAGAATTCCATATGAGATGCAAAAGCAATGAGAATCTGGATAGCTTCCATGCGAGCAACACGAGAAAATGTCTCATCATAATCAATCCCTTCCTCTTGATTATAACCCTGAACAACAAGCCTTGCTTTATTTCTAGTTGTTTTCCCGTTCTCATCCAGCTTGTTCCTGAACATCCACCTGGTTCCTATGATGGTTCTGTCTAAGGGTCGAGGTACTAGGTTCCAGACTTTGTTTCTTTCAAACTGATGAAGCTCCTCCTGCATAGCAATGATCCAATCTACATCCATTAGAGCTTCCTTGATATGTTTTGGTTCTATTTGGGATAGAAAGGCTGAGAATGCTAGGGACTTTCTGGTTTGAACTCCGGAATCAAGAGGAGTGATTATGTTATCAAGGGGATGAGAGCTTTTATGTTTCTAATTTGGGACCTGTATTTGATGTGTGGAGGAACATGGTAGATCAGGGGAGTTTCCCTGCACTCCTTGTCCTGCTACCTGTGGAGTGCCTTCCACAGCATCTCCGACTCTTTCTTCAGCTTCAGTAGGATAGATTGGGGTACCAAGTTCCTCCTGTGAACTGGAGGAAGAGGATGCATTGCCTTCACTTATCTCTTTAGTTTTTCTCATCATGTCAGCTTTGCCATTTGAGACGTCAGATATCTCTCCAGGAACTAGGAGTGGTTCATTGTCTTGATCATCACCATCTCCATCCTTGTTGAGGAAGGAGTCTCGTTCAATAGCACATGAACAATTTCTTCTACGCATTGGGTTCTCTTGTTGTACGCTTTGTATGCTTTGCTTTGAGAAGAGTATCCCAAGAAGATTCTTTCATCACTTTTGGCATCGAATTTTCCAAGTTGATCCTTCCTGTTATTCAGAACATAGCACTTGCATACAAAGGCTCTCAGATGAGTTATCTTTGGCTTTCTTCCATTGAGCAATTCATAGGGGTTTGTTTAGGAAGGACCTGATCATGCACTTGTTCACTAAGTAGCACGCAGTGTTGATTGCTTCTGCCTAGAAGTTCTTTGCAATTCCACCGTCGATGAGCATTGTTCGTGCCATATCTTCCAGGGTTCTGTTTTTTCTTTCCACTACTCCATTTTGCTGAAGAGTCCTAGGAGTTGAGTAGTTGTGAGTGATTCCATTTTCAATGGAAAACTCATCAAATTTCGCATTATCAAATTCAGCCTCATGGTCGGATCTGATGCAAGCTACCTTCAACTCCATCTTCACTTGGATTTTCTTGACAAAGGCCACAAATACTTCAAACGTCTCATATTTTGTTCTAAGAAATAGTGTCCAAGTGAATCTTGAGTAGTCATCCACAATCACGAAGATGTACTTTTTTCCACCTCTACTTGGAATTCTCATAGGGCCACACAGATCCATGTGAAGGAGTACAAGAGGTCTTGATGTGCTAACATCCTTTTTGGCTTAAAGGATGATTTCACATGTTTTCCTTTGGCACATGCATCACATACTCTGTGCTCTTTAAATTTGGAGTTGGGCAGACCACGAACCAGGTCCTTCTGTATCATCTTATTTAGGAGGAAAAAGCTGGCATGACCCAGTCTTCTATGCCATAGTTCTGCATCATCATCAACTGCCTTCAAACAGTTCACCTCACCAGCTTCCAATGATTCGAAATCAGCAACATAAATGTTCTTATGTCTCTTGGCTATCAACACCACTTCACCAGTTACTAAGCTAGTAATAGTGCATACCTTGGACGGAAATTCCACTTTGTTTCCTTTATCACAGATTTGAGATACACTCAATAGGCTATATTTCAAGTCGTCCACATAATACACATTTTCAATTGAGTGCTCAAGAGATCTTCCAATCCTTCCAACCCCGAGAATGTATCCCTTCTTCCCATTGCTAAAGGATACATCTCTTCCCTGCAGGGCTTTCAATAAGAGAAAATCCATGGTGTTTCCAGCCATGTGCTTTGATCACCCGATGTCCATGATCCATTGTAGTCCAGTTCCTCTCACTGATCCCTACACGATTAAATCAAGGGTTAGACTTAGGAACCCAAACAATATTGGGTCCCTTGTAGTTAGGAAAGTGGTGAATAAGTGCTCTTCTAGTCCATGCAGGCAGAAAATGATTTTTCTTGTTGGGACCTGGTCCCTGCTTGGTATTCCTCTTGTCAGTAAACATTCTGTTTTTCTGAACTGACTGATCCCTGGCCGAGCAACTTTTGTTGAAGTGCCTGTTGTTTCCACAATAGGTACAAAGCCAATTGTTTGGGACCGTGACATACTTGTTGTGGGGGTTGTAAGGAATTTTCTCCTTTTGGAACCCAATTCCCTAACTGTTTTCACTATTATTTACGTACATGGCATTGACAACATCCATGGACCAGGTCCAATTCAGTGATTTTTTAAGGTCAAATTTTAATTTACCAATTTCAGTTTGCAATTGCCTGTTTTTCTCAAGCTCACAGCACAGACTTGTTTTGACATCATTCAGTTCCTTTTCAAGCTTGATTTTTTTCTCACTAGCTATCTCCTTTCCTTTATCCAGGCCTGAGGCACCAGGTTCTAATTATAGTCCCTTAATAGTTTCTTCCAAGTCTATGATCACCACTAGAAGTTCATCTCTTTCCTCCTCGACTGCATTAATCCTCTCACTCAAGCTATTCTTTTCATTACTCAGGTTCTCCACTGTTTCTTTCAAGTCTACTACCACTACGGTTAGATCATCTCTCTCATTTTCTATCTTTCTTGTTTTTTCTTCTAACACTTCCTTTTATTTTTCAAGGTTTTTTATGATCTCTTTTAAGTCTACAACCACCACCACTAAGTCATCTCTCTTATTTTCCACATTGTTGATTTTACAAGTTAGAGATTCTTTCTCTCTTTCAAGATCACCTATGGTTTCTTTCAAATTTACCACACACACAACTAGATCATCTCTAGATTGTTTGACTTCTCCTAGTTCTATGGTCAGTGTGTCCATATCCTCAACTAAGCTGTAGTAAGTATCAATGAGAACATTTGACAGTGACATTAAATTTTTAGGAGAGTAGGACTTCAGACTTCTCTGAACATCCCTGAAGTTTACCTCATCTTTGTCATCTTCTTTTTCGTCATCAGACTGGGCCATAAGAGCAAATAGTGAGTCGTACTCCTTGTCCTTGTTCTCTACTGCCATCATGGAACTGTTTCCTGCTTCAGGTTCCTCTTTTGGTTCACTCGACAAATCTCCCCATGCAGCAAGGGCCTATTTCACAACGTTGTCAGCTGCACTTTTTCTGCTGAATCTTTTGTCAGGAATCTGGTTCCTCTTTGCATCTTTGTCAGAGTTGTGCTTGTAAGGCTCCTACTTCAGGAGCGGACAGTAGTTTATGAAGTGTCCGGGCTTACCACATTTATAACACAAGTCATAGTTTCTAGGCTTGCTTGAGCTGCCTCTTCTTGGTATTCCCTCGTTCCTTCGAACCATCTTCTGGAATCTCATAGTGAGATAAGCCATGTCATTTTCCTCTTCGCTTAACTCATTCTTTTCAACTTGAAGAACCAGGTTCTTCTCCTTCTTGGGTTCTCTTCTTTCACTATCCTTCTTCTTTTTCATCTCATATGTTTTCAGATTTCCAATCAACTCATCCATTTTTACAGTTTGCAAGTCTTTAGCTTCAGTGATAGCATTCATTTTGCTTTCACAGGATTTAGGCAAAACACACAGAATCTTTCGCACTAGCTTATTTCTATGAATGACCTCTCCCAGTGAGTGAAGATCATTAATGATGGAGGTGAATCTAGTATGCATATCCTGTATAGATTCATCATCCTTCATCCTGAACAGTTCATACTCAGTAGTGAGCATGTCGATTTTGGACTGCTTGACTTGAGTCGTTCCTTCATGAGCGGTTTGCAATGCTTCCCAAATCTCTTTAGCTGATTGGCATGCTGAGATCCTATTGTACTCATCAAGTCCTATACCGCATACCAGAATTTTCTTTGCACGAAAGTTCTTTTCCACTGCTTTTCTATCAACATCGTTGAACTCCTTCCTAGTCTTTGGCACCAACAGACCTGCTTCTCCTACCTTCTGCATAGGGACATGAGGACCATCACAGATAATGTCCCACAACTCTTAATCGTTAGCCATTATGAAGTCGTGCATACGAGTTGTCCACCACCCATAGTATTGACCATTGAATCTAGGAGTTCGATATGTTGATTGTCCTTCTTCAAAGTTTGGTGGAGCATCCATTAGAGATCCTTTCTAGGTGTTAACCTTTTAGAAAGAACTGGCTCTGATACCAATTGATAGTTTCTATGAATCCACCAAACTGTAGAGAGACCAGGTTCTCTACCAGTTCTCTCAGAGTAATATACATAAACAACAAGTAAAGGAGACACGGGATTTTTACGTGGAAAAATCTCAACTCAAGGGGACAAAAACCACGACATACACTTGTAGGATTTCAACTTCACTAACTTATAATCTAAACTATTACAAGTCACTTTATAATGACTTTCTTACAAAGACTTTAACACACTAACTTGTAATGCCTATTACAAGCTACTTTGTCACTCACTAGTTACAAAGACTTTTCACTTATGACTACACTAGTCACAACACAAACACACAAGGTTTATGGTTTGGAGATTCCTAAAACCGTACTTCTAAGAAAGCAAATTGTTTAACCAAAAAATGAATTCTTTTTTACTAAAGCTTAATTTAAGAAAAACTCGGGTTACTGATAATCAAATCAACAAAATAGAGAATAGATATCGATAATTGAGAACGAAAGAATAAAAGTAGCCTTTATTTCCCAAAAATCGGATCCCCTTGTTTGTTACATTAACATTCCTTTTATAGGGATGGTCTCCTAGTACAATGTTTGTATTTCTGTCATGAAGCCTATTAAATGCTTAATTATTGCATTTATGAGGCATTACAAAGATGAATAGTAACTGTTATTTTAGGAGTTGCATAACGTACGGGACATTGATTGCTGATCTTGGAATCGGCCTGTTATTGCGTCCGGATTCGTCGTGACCGTGCCTTTTCTTCTTTGGTGATCTTTCCGTGGCTAATTCCTTGTATCGACCGTATCTCTTTATCCCGCGTCCGCGTGTGATATTTTGATTGGTCCACCTGGTTGGCTGAGTCATCCAAAATCTGTACACGTGTAAGGCTATATATTTTTTTACCAATACAGATAGTCCCCCCACTTTCCATGTATTGAGCGTATAATACTTGGTAAGTGGATGTTCATTTATGGCGAAAATATTTTGCCGCCGCTTTACCTCGAAACTTTGTATTCTTTTATGGACGCATGCATCGCACAGTGCTTCCATTTAATGCTTCTTCCACTTGTTAGTTTCTGATTGGTTCTGAAATGACCCGGCGCCTTTTAGGGCTTTTCTGCGGCTGCATCAGTCCCGAAGTGATACTTTTGATTATGGATTTCCATCATTACCTTTCCAAGCTTTGACGGTTGCCATTAAGTATAAATAGTCTTCTTCCTTTCTTCCTTAGCACGAAAAAAAACTTCTACAACTCAATCTTCTCTTTGTGAAAGAATTTCTTCCTGGACTTTATAAATATGTCTTCCTTAGGCCAACCTGAAAAGGTTATTGATGTTGAGGCTCTGGCTTCTTCTTCTGCTCCGACGAGGAGTCGAAGAGGCGGCCGATTAAGGAGCCTAGGATGTACCTCCGTTAGCGGTTCTTCTTCTCCTTCTCCTGCTAGGGCGTTGTTTTCTCCGAGAGGTAGATCTTCTCATTCTATTTCTAGGAGTAGGGATGAATTTCATGAACCTAGAGTTGATGAAATCATCCCTTCTGAGATAACCATTCTAGAAGTAAATTCTCCCATTACCGAACAAGCTCATTCTCTGGACAGTATTGAGAAATACGCTACTATCATTACTGTTGGTCATATTCCCGTTGTTCGTAAGGAGTGTTTTTGGGAGCCTAATGTTCCTGTCCTTGTGCCAAGTAGTACTCAAAGGATTACATCCTTTAAAATGGGTTTTTCTTACGTCTTCACTTATCCTTTCACGTTAGGATTTCAGCCTCCTGTTGATCCTGTGATCATAGAGTTTTGTCGCTTTTTTAATATTTGCTTAGGACAAGTTGGTCCCCTAATATGGCGTGTTGTTGCCTGTTTGAGAGTCCTGGCTTCAAAGGTTTCTGTTCCTTTTACACTTCATCATCTGCTGCATTTATATTCTCCCGTTTTATTCCGCCAAGGAGTTTTTACTTTAGTTGCCCGGAGCAAGAAGGTTCTAGTAACCCCTGGTGATGATAAAGACAGAGGTTGGTACCTTAGGTACATGGCTGTTCCCACTGCT
>ML241750.1:0-13188 GCA_005239495.1 Nicotiana undulata
AACTTGATTCACTTTAGCACTTGTGCGTCACCTCTTTCAGCAGTAATACATTGATTATATATATAGTCCGTTTGTTGAGTCCATGATACAATTCTGATCCAACTCTTCCTTGGTAAACGAGTTAGATTGTAACTCAACTTCCTTCCTCTATTTCTGTCCTAGATGAAATCAACTTCTATCATCTCTATCAGTTTGCAACCTTTTCGTACTAAGGGACATTCTCTTGGTTCTTTGATACTCAGCAATCACGGATATCTCCTAGACTTGTACGATTTTTGTTCCAACTGCTTCATTCCGATGTGTATGCTATGATGAACCTGGTTCAACTTTACACCTTTTGTCAATCTTCAAAACCCATTCAGTGACATGGGCCAACAGTTTCAAAATTCGACCTCAATTTGAGATCTAAATCTCAAGTTCACAAAATCCCCAAATTCAACCCAAATCCCTAATTTCTACAATGGAAATCCTAGATTTGATGTGAAAAACACATGAAAAATAATGGGGAATTGAAATAAAGTGGATTAGAGTTGCTTACCAATGATTTTGGGAAGAAGAATTTTTAAAAAAAATGCCTCTATAGTGTTTAGGGTTGAGAAATGGTATAAAATGAGCTAAGTCCCCATTTTCTCTTCTTTTAGCCTGTTGCGGATGTCGTAATTGCGAACTCTTATTCGCAATTCCGACCATCGCAAATGCGAAACACATGTCGCAAATACGAGCTGTGTGTTAGAAGCCCAGAAGTTGCAAATGCGACAATTTGTTCGCAAAACTCTCCCCCCTTTGCAAATGCGGACAACTCATTCGAAAATGCGAAGTTACCCAACATAACAAATCATCATAATTGCGATGTCAGAGTCGCAAATGTGAGCACAACACCCATCGCAAAAGCTACTCTTTCTTCGCAATTGCGAAGATCCACCCCCTCCCTCGCAAATGCGAACTATTGTTCGGAAAAGCGAGGCTCGCAAATGCGAGCTAGACGTCGCAATTACGATATCTGCAACAGACACAATGAGTAGGAATCACTTACCTTGTGATAGATGAAGAAAATGCCTCTCTAAAATCGCCCATATTCTGCTCCAAAGAGAGAAATGAGCTAAGTCTGGAATTTTAATCTTACCCAGTCGTCTTTTTTTGTGATCGAAGAAGTAACTTCGCGATTGCGGAGGCCAAATCTGCCATTGCTCGATTTCCTCTATCAAGATCACGGACATCCATTTTCGATGGAGAATTACCCGTCAACCTATGCATTCGTGTAAGGCCAATCGCGTTCTCAATGAAAAAAATCTCCCCAGCCACAAGCCCTCCTTTGTGTTCGCGGTCCCCTAAACGCGTTTGCCAAGGGCAATCTACCCAACTACTACTCCTCGCGTTCACGACTCCTCTGTCGCGTTCACGTAGAACAAAATCCTCTGGCCCTCAGTTCCTTCTCCGAGTTTGCAAATCCCCTATTGCGATTTCATTGCGAACATGTGCATCCTACTGCGTTCGCGAAGCGCAACACCAGTAGCAGCAACCAACAATACCAAAACACACCAACATGGTATGAAACTACCCCAAAACACATCTGAAGCCCCTAGGACCTCGTCCAATCATACAAATCAGTCCCAATACCTCATCCAAACTTATCCAAAGGCTCAAAACACCATGAATAACACCAAAATCATGAATCAATGACCAAAATCCTTCTTTTAACTTTCAGACCTTCAACTTCGCCGAATGTGTCTGAACCAAACTTGGATATTTCGGATAACGACCAAAATTCAAACAAGTTCCAATCAACAAAATGAACTTATCCAATGTCCCGGAATACCACTCGGAGTCCGATAACACCAAAGTCCACTCCAAGTCAAACTTAGTAAATTAGAAAACCTTGAAAAGTGCAAACTTTCGATAATAAGCGTTGAACCACTCCCGGACCACCCGATACTCAACCCGAACATACGCCCAAGTACAAAATCATCTTACAAACCTATAGGAACCTTCGAATTCCAATTTTGAGGCCGTTTACTTAAAAGTCAAACCTTGGTCAACTCTTCCAACTAAAAGCTTCTGAATTGATAATTATTTTTCCAAATCAACTCTGAACTTGTCGAAAATCGAAACCAACTGTACATACAAATCATACTACATATAGTAGAGCTATCCAAGGTATCAAACTGGCAAACGACATGTTAGATCTTAAAATGACCGGTCAGATCGTTACATATAAGTTATGCTTAATATTTAGTATACTCAGTACCAGAATTAGCTAGTCGATCAGTCGATGCATGTTGTATGTTGTATGTAATCACAACTGTTATCTTAGTTTCATTTTTGAGCTCTCTTAACGAAAAATATCTAATTTCCTCTCCAGTTGCTTGCTTCTTAAGTTATATTTCTTGATTTCACCGCTAACTTTGACATTTGCCAGTTTCCTACTTGATTTTCCTTTTTTTTCGAATAGTTGATATTATATAAATCTAAAGGGAGTAGTAAAATTAGACCATTATGAAAGTACAATAGGGGGGGGGGGTGAATTGTAGTTGATTAAAACATGGTTGACTAAGTGTGGATTAGTCGACTAGGTTTCGCACAATGAACAGTTAAAGTAGAAATGATCCAAACAAACTGAAAGGTAAACAAGGCACAACTGTTTTTATACTGGTTCAGTACTTGTGTGGTACCTACGTCCAGTTTTCCTTGGGTCACAATGGTTCTCTTAGATCTTTGATAGAAGGTTACAATATTGATGGTTTTAGTTCGTTCACCATCAATGATATTCAACAACAATAGTTATTGTAATGTTGACACAACTCTCTTTTTGTGTTCTAACTCTTCCTATCTTTTATGACACTTGTAGACTCAAGAATACATTGTTTGTACTAAGATCTAGAAAGGATTAGAAAATAGTTTGTCTAGTTGCGTGAGTCTTCTTCTTGAGATTGCTAGTCTTCTTATAGGAGAGTTTGAATATCCGTTGCAGATTGATCTTTAATTATCCTCTAAGAGATTTGACCCAAGGGGTGCCTCCGAATCGTGCACTTGAGATGGGCTGGATTCCTTTATGTCCTTCCCCTATCATGTCCAAATTTCACGGAATGATTTGAGGCTTCGATTTAGTTGATCAATCTTCTAATATAGTCTTTGAAGTATGACCTGATATTCTCGGGCTGCACGGTGTCATTTGATTGAGACTGAAACTGCGAGACTGATTTGGTTTCCTTTTTGATGGCTTGACTTCCTTTGATTTAGCATTGTTCATGTTCTCTTTGATCTCGTTTCCTTTCTGCTGTCCTTACCAGAAGGACTTCCCTTGAAGATATGCATGCTTCCTAACTTTCTGCAATCAAATAGATACGATTAGATTTGCATTATTGTCATCAAATAGATGTAACACACTTGAACTTCCACAAATCAATACAAGCTTAATCAAGGGTAAGAAATTTCTTACGAAAGTGAAAGGTGGAGGGCTTGGTGAGCCAACCAAATTTGATTAACCATTTTTGTGGTTAACCACAAAATAAATTATGGTTAATTGCTTTTGTTATCTAAATTAATGTCTATGTAGCATGGAGTATGAACTAATTTGCACTCTTATTTTGGGAACATACTACCACTTAATTACCTCGTTTCACTCTCCAATCTAATCCCTCTGTTTCCTTTTACAAATTAAATATTGGCTTGACACTTCCTTTAAGAAATTATTTATTAAGAGTTTATTTTACTAAATTATATTTATTAATATAATCCTATGAATAAAGCAATGATGGTCGTGTGGGTACTTAATGATAAAAGTAATATTGGAAGAAAATAATAAACCTCTTGATTGTAAAGTGGACAAATTAAAAATAAATTTATTTTCAATATATTGAACTACTAAACCGGATTAGAGTACTTTTTAAACAACCAATAGTAAGTGTCAGCCGCCATGAGGATCGTTTTGATTTTTCAGATAAGATTTTGAGAGAAGTTAGGTCTTATATTAGTTAGTACATATTACACGTTCTCTTTTTCCCCCAAGCACAACATAATCTTATAATTACTACTTCAAAGACCGGACCATTTGTCCTCTAGGATATTCTCCAATTAGTGGGGAGATAAGTGCTGCAACAAATATTGTACGGTTTTTGTAAACATAAATCGGGGGTCAAAGTAGGCAATCAGTAATGTCATTGGCTGTATGATAACAAAAATAGGGCATCTTTAATCACATTTTCCTTTTCTCCTTCTTGCCGCCAATGAAGTTTTGGCCTAAAACAAAAGATAAAATTCAATAAGCCTAAACCAATTAACCTTACATAAAGTAAACTTATATAGCATGGCTGTTTTGAATCAATATAATTGAGCAAAAATGGATTATAAATTGTATAATCGTATCTGAAATTATATCTTGAGTACGCCCAAAAAGCGCTCATCATATGAAAATACAATCATTGTAAGCACGATTATTATTCGATTTATAGTGAATTTAACTCTAATTATAAATCTCTTAAATAGTACGTAAGTCTTACTCACGGTACGTTAGGCAAATTGTGATATCAATTAACACTGGCTCAACTCAATATTTTTTTGAGGTCGATAACCTTATGTTAATAATTTCGACATTCTGTAACTTTAAATGAGAATCAAAATGGCTCTTCATTTTGCGTACATGTGCTTCTTTCTTTAAAAAGGTGAAAAGGTGTAAAATAAAACAACAATATTACTTAGAAATGAGAATGATAGGTTATAAGTACCTTTTGTTTTATGTTTTGATGATCTAACAAACTTAATGTCAAGAACTAGATAAGGAACCTGATTCACATTTGGTACACATTCCCAAGCGCATGAAATCAACCAGACTTAAGCTGGAGATGTTCGTCAGAATCTGAGAAGTTGAAAAATCAACACGGGGAACAGATGGTCTTAGGTTCCCCTGGTGATAATACCAAGTCAACTCTCCACAACTAGAAAGTTACCGACTGCACACAATAGTACAACACGGTGCAACAGTCACTTCCATTGGGATGGACCTTGTCCCAAAGTTGCTTACATTATTCAAGTGATGTCATCAATGTTATATTAACATTAAACCAATGACAAAACATAACTTGAACACTAGAGAATTTACTCAAGATCTTCAACAGTGATTAAGCCTTCAGTCAACAATTCTCCAATGCATCAAGAACAAAGAACAACACTGCTACGGACCAGTTCCCACATCAAGTAATTGTATGTCCTTAGTTGAGTTGTAACTTTGTAATAGTTCTTCAATTGTAATTCCTACTTAGCTTGTTTAGATGCATTGATTAGGAAACTCTTGCAACATAAAAGTTAGTGTTTGTATCTTGGCTAGAGTTAGTCAAGTTTAGAAGTCTTTGTAATAGAGGTATTACAAAGTGGCTTGTAATAGGTGCGTTACAAGTTAGTGAGAGATTAAGTAGTTAATTCCTAGGTTACGTAGTTTGTAATTTGGAAGTTTCTCAGTAGTGAATTTGAAATCCTACAAGTGTAGGTCGTGGTTTTTAATCCCGTTGAGCTGGGAATTTTCCCCGTAAAAACTCTCAGAGCTATTTACATTTTGATGTGTGTGTGAGTGCGCAATATGTGAAAACTAATAGAGAATATGGTTCTCTATATAGTTTGGTGGACCCTCGAATTCTATAAATTGGTATCAGAGCAGGTTCTTTCTATCAGGCTAACACCTAGAAAGGATCCTCATGGTTTCTCCACTAAGCTTTGAAGAAGGTCAGTGTACTACATGCCACCTAGGTTCAATGGTAAATACTATGGGTGGTGGAAGACTAGGATGCACGACTTCATCATGGCTGAAGATTCTGAGCTATGGGATGTCATATGTGACAGACCCTTTGTCCCTACCAAGAACCTTGGCAACCCAGCTGTAGCCATCCCCAAGACGAGGAAGCAATTTAATGACGCTGATCGAAAGGCCATAGAAAAGAATTTTTGTGCAAAGCAAATTCTTGTTTGTGGCATTGGTCCTGATGAATACAACAGGATATCAACATTCCAATCAACAAAAGAAATCTGGGAAGATTTGTAGATAGCTCACAAGGGAACAACACATGTGAAGCAATCCAAGGTTGACATTCTCACAACTGAATATGAGCTCTTCAGGATGAAGGATGATGAATCCATCCAAGATATGCACACTCGATTCACCTCCATCATCAATGAGCTTCACTCTATTGGTGAAATCATTCCTAGAAACAAGCTTGTCAGAAAAATCCTTAGTGTACTACCCACTTCTTGGGAAAGTAAAGTAGACGCCATTACAGAGGCAAAGAACTTGCAGACACTGACCATAGATGAACTTGTTGGAAACTTGAAAACTTATGAATTGAAGAAGAAAGAGGATAGTGAAAGAAGCCAACCCAAAATAGAGAAGAACCTGGTAATCATGACATACAAAAATGATTCAAGTGGTGAAGATGGTGATATGGCATACTTGACAAGAAGATTCTAGAAAATGGTTCGCAAGAATGGAGGCATTCCAAAAAGGGGTAGTTTTAGCAAGCCAAAAAATTATGATCTCTGTCATAAATGTGAAAAGACAGGACACTTCATCAAGGATTGTCCTCTCCTAAAGAAATATCAATTCAAGCATAACTGAGACAAAGCATCTAAGAGGAACCCGATTCCTGATAAACGCTTCAAGAGAAAGAATGTCGCTGACGATGTTGTAAATCAAGCTATTGCTGCATGGGGAGACTCCTCTAGCGAGTTTGAAGAAGAAAATGATCATGGTGATAGTTCAATATTGGCAGTGGAAAGTGAAGCAACTGAGTATGATTCAATTTTTTCCTTGATGGCTCAATCTGATGAGGATGAAGATGACGATGAGGTAAATTTTCTGGATGTTCAGAGAAATCTGAAATCTCACTCTCCTAAAAATCTTATGTCATTAGAAAATGTGTTAATTGATGCTTACCGTAGTCTTATAAATGATAAAAATGTGTTAACTATGGAATTAGGAGAAGCTGAACAGACCAGAGATGACCTAGTAGTCGTTGTAGTTGATTTGAAAGAAACAATAGAGAATCTTAAGAATGAAAAGGATGCCTTAGATGAAAAAATTGCAAGTATAGAACATGAAGGAGATGATCTAATGGTTGTTGTGGTAGACTTAAAAGAAACCATTGAGTGTGCAAGTAGAGAAAAAGAAGTGTTAACTGAGAGAGTTGCTAACATTGAGCAAGAGAGAGATGACCTATTAATGGTGGTAGTAGACTTGATGGAGATAATTGAGGAACTTAAAATGGAGAGTAGGCCGAGAAACTCTCAAAAGGGAAAGGAAGTTCCAAGTGAGGCACACATTAAGATTGAAAATGAGTTAAATTCAGTAAGTTTTGTCTATGTGCTGAGCTTGATAAGAACAAACAACTTCAGCAAGAACTAGGAAGAGTGAAGAGTGATCTTGAAAAATCACGCATGTGGACCTGGTCCTCTAATGCTATCACTGCCATGTACATTAACAATGGGGGGAACAGTCAGGGAATTGGGTTTCAAAGGGAGAAAACTCCCTACAACCCTCATGGCAAGTATGTTACTGTATCCGATAATTGGTTATGTACCCACTGTGGAAACAATGGGCACCTCAAGGAAAACTACAAGGCTAGGGTTCAGTCTCATCAGAAAATAAATTTTTTTCTAATCAAGTAACAACCGCTAGAGGACATGGTCGTTCACATAGAAAACGCATGCTGCTTGCTTGGACTAAAAGACCACTCATTCATCCCTTCCCTCATTACAAAGGACCCAAACTTTTTTGGGTTCCTAAATCTAACCATTGATTTCCTTATGCAGGGAGCAGTGAATGGGAGTGGCCAACAATGGTACATGGACAGTGGTGTCTCGAAACACATGTCTGGAAATACAATCGATTTCCTCTTACTGAAAGCCCTGCAAGGAGGGAGTGTATCGTTTGGAAATGGAAAAAGGGATACATTTTAGGAGTTGGAAGGATTGGGAAGTCACTCACTCACTCATTTAAGAATGTATACTATGTCAATGGCCTGAAGTACAGTCTGTTGAGTGTTTCTTAGATATGTGACAAGGGAAACAAAGTGGAATTCTTGTCAAAGATATACACAGTCATGAATCTTGTGACTGGTGAGGTGGTGCTGGTAGCCAAAAGATACACAAATATTTATGTCGCTGATTTTGAGTCCCTACAAAGTGGATATCTAAGCTGTTTGAGAGTTATTGATGACGATGCTGAACTATGGCAAAAAAGGCAGGGGCATGCAAGCTTTTCATTACTGAACAAACTGGTCCAGAAGGACCTGGTTCGTGGTCTGCCCAAGTCAAGATTCAAGGAACACAAAGTGTACGATGCTTGTGCAAAAGGAAAGCATGTTAGATCTTCATTCAAGGCCAAAAAGGAAGTCAACACCTCAAGGCCACTTGAACTTCTTCATATGGATCTATGTGGACCAATGGGGGTACCAAGCAGAAGAGGAAAAATATATATCTTTGTGATAGTGCATGACTACTCAAGACTCACTTGGACCATGTTCCTTAGAACCAAGGATGAGACCTTTCAAGTATTTGTTGCCTTTGTCAAGAAGATCCTAGTGAAGATGCGAACAAATGTGGCTTGCATCAGATCAGACCATGGGACAGAGTTTGATAATGCCAGATTTGATTAATTCTGTATTGAAAATGACATTACTCATAACTTCTCATCTCCAAAAACACCACAACAAAAATGGAGTTGGGGAAAGGAAGAACAAGACTCTTGAAGACTGATCGGTTCTAAGCCTACACTACTATGGAATAACGAGGATGGTCGATGCAGTTTTACCCAACAAGGTCAGAATCTATTTCCATAGGGAGTTAATTGATTTGGAATTAGGTATCTATCCAAATCTAGATGCGTGTTTTTTTCCGAATTGCACTTCCAAACATGTTGGTGTTGATTCTACTTCTAATTCTATTCTATTGTAAGTAAATATTAAAACTAAGTACAATATTTTTGCTGTTGGTTTTCAAGTGTTTAAAAGGACTAGGGTAGTGACTTCCACCTAGGTGGATATCTAACGGGTAGAAAGAATCTAGGGCAAGCTTGATTTGATTGGGGTCGTAATATAGCCATCACACCCAAGTACTCACTCTATACCTCTCGGTAGTTTGAATGGTTTTGCCCAATTTGGCTTTCTCAAGTCCAAATGGGTATTCATGCAATACAAGTGAATTAGCTCAAGTCGGGTATTACTATCTCTAGGTTTAACCGTTAATTGTGGCTATCAATTTCTTGAGTTCACCCCAATTCCTTGTTAGCCTAGTTTTCCTAGACTTAGTCCCTCTTTCTCAAGAAAAGACTAAGTCATAAAGGCATGAATCAGTGTTTGCAACCACTAATTCTACAATTCTAGCATGAACTAGGCTAAATATCACTAACTCATAAACATTCAAGCCCTAAAATTCATGACCCATGAAATACTCACACTAGGGTTGGGTCACAACCCTAGCTATGGGTCTTACTACTCATAATAATAGAAGAAATCAAAGATAAAGAGAAGATAAATCTATAATACTAAATTAAACGATGGAAATCTAATGTTATAAGGTAAATCTTATACAAAATTTCCCAAAAGGGAAAACCTAGCCGTCTCACATGCTCAGCAAAAACATAACATAACCTAAAAATGAAAAAAGATCTATTTATACTAAGCTGAAATTTCCGGATAAAAATACCCATGCGGAGGTTTCGCGGCCGCGTAATTCTAATCGCGGCCGCACTCTTGCTTTCGTGGTTGCATAATTTTGATCGCGGTCCGTGTTTCTTCACTTCTGGGTTTGGGTTGAACATTGTTTTGCGGACGGCACAATTTCCACTGTGGTCGCGTATGAGACTTCCGCGGCCGCGTAATTCTGACGCAGACCGCACTTCTTGTTTTAGCTTGAGATGTGAACTCTCTGAACCTCAGCAACCACGGTCCGCGAAATTCCAATTGCGGCTGCGCCAGTACTTTCACAGCCGCATCTTCCTATCCCGGTTCGCGTTCATGTTTTTTCCCCAAAAACACCATCTATTTGATTCTCAATTTTGAAATAGTGTTCGCGACCGTGTTTAAGCTTTCGCGACTGTACTTTTCTGTCGCGGTCCGCATTCCACACCTTTTTGCCTAGTCTTGGTTTTCTTGTTCAAGTTTTGACTCCTTTATGAGTTGATTATGGATCCTTTAGCTCATCTTGAACAATCCTTGCAAGCAAGCATATTAAGTTAGTTTTCGGAAATACCTTCACGCATTTGTGGCCCAAAACACAAGTAAAAGAGAGCAAATAATAGGCTAAAATCCCTACTTATCAATTCCCCCAAACTCAAGCTTTTGCTTGTCCTCAAGAAAATAAGGTAATTCCCAGATCCACAAGAAAAAGAAAAGGATATTTCAGATGGTCTAAGGTGACTTCATCAAGCATCAATTGGGACTAACAATTACCCTCAACACAAATGAATTATCAACAACATCATGTTATGACCTTTTGAGTTCCATAGTTCTAATGTGACACTAGAGCATCAAGAGTTGACTCAATTCATCAAGGAAGCTCGCTCTCTTACGTAGGTCATTGTGGATCCCAAACTCCTCCTCCTCTACTCTCCATGAGCAAATCTCATTTTTTAGAATGTAACACTCAAAACAAGGATTGTGCAGAAGTGCGCTTATCACTCTTAAAAGAATGCCACAAGTCCGACTCTAAGTACCATTAGCTTGACCCTTATGTAAATCACCACTAATGTAATCTCACTCAACTTGAAATCATATAGGGATTTAGCGGGGATGTAATGAAGGCTTTTGGATCAAGGTAGGACTTATCGAACTATGATGGCTTCATATTTCCTTAAGCACTCCATTTTCTCATTTCGACTCATACTTTCTTGACTCTTTGAGTCATTTTCTTCTTCCTTAAGGGAACTAGAGAGACATATTTTCACTCTTTCTTACTCATGACAATCATTTTTCTCCTTTTCTCATCATTCCATGCCTTTCATCATTACGTTTTTTGAATCCTTTCAACCTTCACTTTCTTTTTGACATATTTCTTTTTGGCTTTTCTTCCTTTTCTTTGCCTTTCCTTTTCATCAAGTCTTTTTTCTCTTTGAACCTTTTATCACTTTCAAATTCCTCGTCTCTCCCCCAAACTTATGCTTTTGCCAATTGTTCATCATGAATGCTAAGAAAAGATTGGGTGCCAAGAGAGGGTCATTATAAAACGGATAAAGGCTTGTGTATGGCTATTGAATGAAAAAGGATTAGGATCAAAGGGGTTGACTAGGGATATCATATTGGTAGGCTACAGAAGCTTACAAAGTTCAAATTGGACCAAGAAGGGCCTACAATCACTTCTCAAGTCGAACTACACTTTGAATTTCGCCTAGACAAACATTCAGGGTAAGTTCTAGACTTATTGGCACGGGACTTGGACTTGCAATTCAATACCTCACCTGTCAAGCTACTGGATTGTTAAAGAGAAGAGATTTGAGGGCCCACGACAACCCTAGCTAAGATTGAAAATCACAAATGGCTGAAAGAAACCACTCGATGATTGTTTTAGTCAACTCAAGAGTCTAAGGTCACAAATAGAGCTATTCTTTGTCAATCAACTTGTATCTAAGTGTGAGGTCGAAAGTAAATGTGTTAGTACCAAGTGAAGCCTTCTTGAGACACTTTTATTCATTACTACTACATATCAAAACAAAAAGAAAACGGACTCAATCCCTTAAGAAGGTTGTCACGCCATCCATCATTGGGAAGAGCCACCCGGTTCACACAACATCCACCTTTGGAAAGAACCGTGGCATTAAGAAAACCAAAGGCTTATTGATCACGCAAAATGTAAAAAGAAGCTAAAAACTCAAAAGGAAGCTACTAAAGGAAATAAGAAGCTAAGCTATTAAGGAAAAACGAATTTGTACATAATGGAAATGAATATATACATCGAATGATAAAGTTATATACATACCAAAAGTGAAAATAACGATAAATAAAGATAAATAAAGATAAAGAAAAAATAGTATCATAGTTATTACATACCAAATGTCATCAAATCATCATCAAATCAAAATGGACCACCCCCCCAAATAAAAAAATAACATCGTTCTCAATGCTAATATCAAAATAAGAACAGGGAAAGATTAGTGTCACGACCCAAATTCCCAACCTTAGGGATCGTGGTGGCGCCTAACACTTGCTAGGCAAGCCAATGTTAGAATTCAAGTATCTAATTTCCTTTGATTATTTTATTAAGCATGAATAAATAATTTAAAGTAAACTAAATGTAGATAATTTCCACATATAAAATACTAAACAATTAAATAAAAACGAACCACGAGCTAATTATATAAATAGATCTAGAACTACCCCAGAGTCTGGTGTCACAATTCACGAACTACTAAAGAATACTATAAATATTGGGCTGAAAGAAATAGTATAACTGTTCTGAATACAATAAAATAACGTATGTAAAATAAGAGAAGACTCTCGGGATCTGCGAACGCCAGCAGATATACCTCGTGTCTCCAAAGGAACAGGTGGTTGCTCTACAAATCTCTACTACTGGATAGTACCTAGATCTGCACAAAAGATTGCAGAGTGTAGTATCAGTACAACCGACCCCATGTACTGAGTAAGAGTCGAGCCTAACCTCGACGAAATAGTGACGAGGCTAAGGTGTGGCATTAACAATATATATATCTTGTGACAACATAAATAATAAAGCAATAAAGAAATTCTAAACAAATAAACAGATACTACACAACAACAAAATAACTCATCCGCCTTTTTCAGGCCTTAGCTATAACCAATACTCAAGTAAAACTCCAAGTTCCAAACTTTACTTTAAATAATCACATGTGCTAAATATGAGAAAACCCGTAGAATAATACAAAATTTCCAAATCATTTAAAGTTTAAAAATCAATAAAAACATCATTATTCACCCTTTTCACAACCTTGTTGCGACGTGCAACCCAATCCCACCTATTCACAATATCACAATCAATTATCCACCTTTATCACACCAATTATCCACCCTTATCACACCAATTATTCACCCTTATCACACCAATTATCCACCCTTATCACACCAATTTTTGGTTCAAAAGTTTCAAACAGAAAATAACATAGCCCGTAAGCTTTAAACAACAACGATGTAAATAATCAAAGAAACCAACATGAATGTATATATATATATATATATA
>ML241750.1:13333-31753 GCA_005239495.1 Nicotiana undulata
CAACATAGCCCGTAAGTTTTAAACAACAACGATGTAAATAGTCAAAGAAACTGACATGAATGTATATATATATATATATATATATATATAACTCCAACATAGTGTCAAACTGCTCAACATTTCTGTTCCCCAAGGGAACCAAATACACAACCAATATTCTCTCAAAATAACCAAATAATATTTAATCGCAAAGTAATGAGGCCTAGTAGTCATGGAAACAATAGCTAACATTGAACAATTAAGACTGAGATCAATTAAATTGGGAACGGAGAAAGGATCATGTTTATCAGGCCATTTGGGTGATGTATAGATACTCGTTACTTCACCTATACACCACACCCATATATTTCACATAGCAAACAAGTGGGGAGTCCTATTCCCTCAAGTCAAAGTTAGACCAAACACTTACCTAATTTCGCAGGCCACTCACTGCTCAATTATTGCTTTTCCTTTTGAATTCACCTCTAACTTGCTCGAATATAAGCATAATTAATTCAATATCATCAATTTATGCTAAAGGAACTAAGTTTATTGAAAAAACATGATTTTCATAAGTTTTATAAAAAAAAAGTGAAAACCTGACCCCGGACCCGCTTGGTCTAAACTCGGGGTTCGGACCAAATTACGTTTACCCATTCACCCATTCACCCAAATATTCTATTAGTTTTGAAATCCGACCTTAACTCGATGTAAAAATTCGATTTTTACGAAATTCCCTAATTCTACTCAAACCCTCAATTTTTATCATGAAAATTCCTAGTTTTTGCTTTAAAAGTGATGAAAAACAGTAAGGAATTGAAAGAACAAAGTTTAGAATTGATTACCTATGACTTGGAGATGATAATTGTTGAAGAAAATCGCTATTAGGGCTTTAAACCTCGAAAATATGGTGAAAAAGAAGGCCTGCCCGTTTTTAAAAGGGTATTTATATTAGCTAGACATGTACTCTATGCGATCACGGGCCTAGGGCTGCGTTCGCATAGGCTCAGCATCCTAGACCTACGCGATCGCGAGCCTAGGGCCGCGTTCGCACTGCCTATGGACTACCCAGCCCCTAGCCCTGCCTAACTCTATGCGATTGCGACCCTCCTGGTGCGTTCGCGTAGGGTAAAGTCTCCCAAGATTTGCGTTCGCACCTAGACCTATGCGATCACGTATAACAAAAATAGGGACCTCAAACTTTACTCTATGAGATCGCGGACCTCCTATGCGATCGCATAGAACAAAATACCTGTACACCAGAAAATGAAAAACCAGCAGTTCTTTTTAAGTGTAAAACACCCCTTGGCCTATCCGAAACTCACCCGAGCCCTCGGGGCTCTAAACAAAACATGCACGAAAGCCTAGAAACATCATACAGACTTGCTCGTGTGATCAAATGAAAATAACATGTAAAACTATGAAATAAACCTCAAAACTCATCATTTTCATCTAGAACACTTAAAATTCATAACTCTTCAACCAGATGTCCGAATCACGTGAAACAAACTCCGTTTTTCACCGAATTTCACAGTTAACCTTTTAATATCATAACTAATATGTATCGGGCTCCGGCACTAAAATACGGGCCTGATACCAATGATTTTAAACATTATTTCTTTTCTTTAATTCATAAACATTTCAGCAAAATAATTTCTTTCAAAAATTAATTTCTAAGGCTTGGGACCTCGGAATTCATTTCCGGACATACGCCCGAGTCCCATATTTTACTGTGGACCTCCCGGGATCGTCAGAACACGGATCCGGGTCCGTTTACTAAAAATGTTGACCAAAGTCAACTTTTATCAAATTTAAATTTTAGAAATCACTATTACTCATATTTTCACATAAAGTTTTCCGGTTTCACGCTCGAATTGTGCACGCAAATCGAGGTATTTAAAATTAGTTTTTAATGAAAATTAAGCATGGGAAGGAGTCTTAATTTATAAAATGACCGCTTGGGTCATCACAATTAGGGAGTAATGAAAACTCCCAATGTGGTCTCAGTCTGCATCGGGTCAGGCACATGAGTAGGTTCCTCAGACTGCATATGATTATCTTCTCCCTCCGGGTCCTCTAACTGGATCTCCACATCCTATGACTGGGGGACCATGGGGTTGCGGAGCATCTGGATCATCTCCTTAGCAATATGTGAAGTGGCAGCTGGCTCGTTAGACTGGCCAACTGCTGCATCTGATGCCTCATGCTCTGCTGCCTGTACTTCTAGGGAAGACTCCTCCATAAGCAAGTCCAGTGGGATATCTCCAGCAGATGTAAACTTCTATACCTCCCTCTTCAGCTTCTTTACTGACTCTTTTGAGGCTTGAGTCTTTCTCATCTTCTTTACTTGCTTGCCCAGATCCTTTATCACCTTGCCATGAGCATCTAAAGTCTCCAGGATCTTCTTCTGGTTGTCCAGGAGCTTCTTCTAGTTATCCATAAGCTCGTTCAATGAATCCTCCACTGATGGAGGTAGCTGAAGCTGTGCTGGGGCTGACTGTGCTGCTACTGCACTGGATAAGAAAGACAACTTTGATGTAGCTGCTTGCATCTAGTTGTTGATGTTGGATAATGTTTGAGAAACCCGCAGTGCATTCTGAGGGTAAGTGGAAGATGAGGGCACAAATAGTGTCACAGTGATGGATGGCCCAGATCAAGGAGGAGGCACGGCAGCTGAAGATCCATATGCTGTGGAAGGCTCTGACCCGGTGGCCACTACCCTTGGCTCTTCAGCCAGTGGAGGTAGTGGCTTTACCCTTTGCTTTAGGGTTGACCGCTCCTTGGAGTCTATACCAGGAGAAATGTTTTTTTAGCTTCACTTTCGTGTCATAGTGCCTCCCCTCTACCCCTTGGTCCTCGAGATACATAGTGATGAAATTGGGGTAGGGGTAGGGGTAGGATCTTTCTTCTTTTACGACTGCTTTGGAGATGTGGTAGGACATGAGGTTCCCCACAATTGATTGGATACCCTGCCATGATGGATGCTACCAGAATCGCCCGGGAGAGTGGCAGGACACTATCATACTGGCAGGGGTCAAGCCGGCTGCACATAAATGTGGACCACCCTTTGGCTTCAAAGCTGAGGGTGTTCTTGGCTATTGGGACTCCAGTTGTGAGCCAAGTGTCGCACCCCCTTTTTCTTCTCCTTGCGGATAGTTAGAGTTTTCGACATTACTAGGACAACTCATTTCCTTTTGGGAAAAGGGATATAAAGAGTTGAAGAGTCGCCACCTAACGAATTAAGGTGCGTTAGGGCACCTATTACAGGTCATTTATAAAACAACCAGTTGATGTTACCAGAGATTGGGTAAGGGATTGAAGTTACTTCAAAGGGAAGGTGTTAGGCACCCCTCGAAGTCCACAGCGGTGGGTCCCGACAAAATTTGCTTTGTGAGTTAGTCAAGTAGCAAATAAGCAGTCTAAGCACACATATGTAAAAAGGGGTAAAGATTTTTAAGCAGTCTAAGCACACATATGTAAAAGGAAAGGGTAATCCTAAGTTGTTTATCCTATAGGATCGTATCCATGCAATGCCCGGTAATCACTCCTCAATGAGAGGGGCTACATGTTGCATTAGCACACAGGTCATCATATCCTTTTACTATCTCACCCCTTAGTGGTTATTAAGCGAATTTTTATTAATGAACTCTAAGCGTGTTGTTACCCGTCCCTTCCTTGTGGTCCTGGAGGAGCTTATGACCTCTAAATCTGGGCAGTTCGAGAAAATACTAAGGTATTTAAAAGGCAAAAATCTAGGTGATAAACAAATAACATGTAGGACAACAGATGGGGAAAGAGCAGTTAAAAGGATCATGTTTACCTCCACACGTATATAGGAAAATAAGCAGCACGTCTCAAACACAAAGTTTAGGTATTTTTTTTAGAGAAATCCTAGGACAGGATGTCTAGATGAACATCAATACACAGAATATGCAAAAATATTTCAAAAATAAATGGCAGAGTCCTAATCAATTTGCCTACTGATTTTAGAATCTGTGAGACTTAAGCAGTTTTAAACGATCATAATGCAATTTCTAGTTTTATATACAATCAGTCCGTAGTGACGGGAATCTAGGAATGAATGGGGATCCATATCAATATAAAAAGAATATCTAATTAGAGTTTTCTCCCTTTCTCTCACTCAATAGATCTATCTGGTCTGATACGGCACAGTACAATACGAGACGATGGAATGCAATGGGATAGATGGTAGAGGGCTGCCTGCACCCAAAAGCGATGATTCACTTGTCCCCTTGTCCATAGGGACCTCGTGGCATACAACCGAAATGACTCCCGCTAGATAGCCGCCCCTTTCTCTCTTTTTACAGCCTCGTGGACGGACGAAAGAAGGGAAGTTACAGAACGGGGCAGTGAAGGCTCGCGAAGTAGACAGCAAGCAGCAAGCAAGAGCTTCTCAGCCCCCTAACCTTTCTCTTTTTTAATAATACTTCTTTTTATAATCAGGTAAGCTTTGAAGCTGGCTGNATTACAGAACGGGGCAGTGTCTTCCAAAAAGAGATGTTGCCGACCCTTACACCATAAAAAGAAGACCAGTTTCCGTTAGACATTAATCACCTAAGGCTTCCCTAGGCGTGGGACTATACACAATCACAATTACAGGAGTTGTTTGACAATTTAAGATTATTCGACCTATGAGCATGCTGATCTAGGTTATAACGGGTGTTTTATACCAATTTTGTGTTCAGAGACATGATACCTATGCGTGAGGCTGTTTTAAACCTTTTCATGGATAGTTATTTTATTTAATCGAAATAGCCATAGTTCAAACAGATGCAAACAGAGTTCCTAAAAAGATGGTATCTAATGCATAAAGGAATGACAATTTTTATTAAGATTAATTATTGACCTAATAGCAGTATCTCTATGCGAAAATACTTATGCAAAATCAAAAGTTGGCCTAGTGATACATGACATGCGGTATGCTGAAACAAATAAACGTGAATGCCCTAAAAAACAGGATATCTAGTGCACAGGTTTAACATGGTTTGAAAGCAAATGAACACATCAATCCTAGAACATGTCTTCTAATGCAGATTTGCAGAATATAAAGCCAATAGCATGTTTTCTACCCAGTTTTACCCACGGTATCATACTACTACCCTCGCTTTTTCACTAATCACCCCAATATCTGTTTACAAATAATTATTACAGACCAATGATTGAATAAATTACATAAATAAAACATAAATTAAATTATAGGGAGCCTGAAACAGGCCCAAGGCAAACCTGAGAATACCATGCCTTCAATAATCTCAAATGCCAAGGATTTCATAGCCCAATTCATGTCCAGGTGTGTCAGAGTTCCCTAAGGATCTCAAGGATCCCGGGCAGTGCTCACACCCAGACTTTTCACAATAAGTATTGAGTATGTGCAGTGTGGAATGTCCAGCCCTAGTGTGCCAGAGTTTAGAGGAATCTCAATAGGATCCCAAGGTAGTACATACACTGGAGGGGCAGAACCTATTGACTTAAGAATAAAGTGAGAGTGCTTGACATAGTTTTGGAAAGTTTTTGACAAGAAAACAGTACTGAGATGACTCTGGGATGGAAAGAGGTTTTCTGAAAATAAGAACTAATTTAATAGTAGAATAGTTTGAGAATAATGCAGAAAACACTTTTGAAAATCAGCAAACAACCTAGGATCACTCAACAACAGATTTCACACAGTGATAGGGGGGATTGGGGACACATAGAATACACATTAGTGTATAGTGGAACATATAAACAACAGGATGCACAGAAGTTTTCAAGAGTTCTATAGAATTAATAAGTTAATTATAAAGGGGTAGATGATTGACACATAGATCCAAGATCACAGTAAAGCCATGTTGTAAACATATTAACACTGAACAGGGTTAGGCACACAACTTAGCATGATCTTATCAATAAATTATAATAGGCGGGAACTCAAATGAACAGACTAGGCAAACCCCATACAAGTATTCATAGTTTAGGCCTGCTGACCACATATAGAACATACAAGATTTGGACATACTAGGTAGAGCAGTAAGCAGGTCATTATGGATTAGACATGCTAATTACATATTGAAAAGAACAAGATTGAGACATGCTAGGTGAAACAGTAAACAAGCAATGTAGTTAAGACATGCTAAAGCAAGATTGAGGCATGCTAGATAAAGCAGTAGATAGTCAATTGTCACATATTGAACAAGATAGGATTAGGCATGTTAATCAAGGTAGTAAACAAAACAATAATGGAATTAAGGCAGTAATGAAACACATAGAGTTTAGGTTCTAAAACTAATCAGGGACATACCGGTTAGGAAAAGAAAACAAAAAATGCAAGGCAGGTGTTGTGCAATGGCTAGCCTTGGCTTACGGCCGGCTTGGCCAATGAGTATTGCAAGTAGAAGAGACGAACAAGGAGCTTCTAGAGTGTAAGAGTGTTTGTGAACTAATGTTCGTGTTAGAAGTCAGAATAGAGGAGAGTATATATAGTAGTTAGGAGCAAAACAGAATAAGGTAAAAGAGATCAATAAGTAAGCAATTAAGGAAGCTTACAGAACCAATTATGCAAAAAATCAGCATAGTCTCCCTTAATTAAGGGGTAATTACCCAACAGTAAAGGTAAGGAAAATATTTGAGGAAAGAAAATCAAGTAAGACTTAAGTAAAGAGTGGGCAATTAGGGACAAATAAACATGCGTTCAATTAAGGAAACAATCTTGAGGAATCAATAAGTATCACGACTAATCAAATAAGGTAAGAAAATAATTAAAGGTGTAAAAATAGGGAAATAATCAAGAATTAGTACATAGGTTTTAACAAGGCAAATCAGTAAATCAAAACTCGAAAATAATACAGATTTAAAGGATAATAATATATGTTTCCACAAATACACAAATAGGCTGAGTATAAACACATAAAATCAGTCGAGAATCGAATCAGAAACCCTAATAGAGACATACTAGGGTAAAAATTATAAGACGTTTAAGTTAGATGAAGGAGAAATCATGAGAATCAAAGCATAGGACAAAACAATGTAACAAGTAACACATTCAAACTCAGAATCAAAGCAAAAATGTCAAAAATTGGGGTTTTAGCATAAACCAACTAAATACAAACAATCTTAGCATGAATCAACCAGTAATACTTAGGAACAATGATTAAACACTCGAAAAATCAGAAAAGCTTTGAGAAGGCGAGTTCAGTAAACCCTAGATTTAGGCAAAATGCAGAATCAATCGAAACCAGAAGATTTTTATAAAAAAACATGTGAAATAGGTCTGATTCTTCTCAGATCTGCACAAATCTGAGAAGATCAAAGACAAATTTAAGGTTTCTAGAAGTAAATCAGAGACGAGAACATAGACTTAGGAATCCACGGATTTAAGACGAAAATAAGAAGTTCTTACTCAAAATCGAGCCAAAATAGCCTGAAACAGGCAAGAAAAACCCAAATGCGTAAGCAGACTTGCCCTGGTCTCTTGAGAATCTTCTCAAGGACCTTAGAGATGGAGGTACCCAGCATTGAAGAGGCCGTTAGAGGCCTGGGGTGGTGAAGAACCACCATGAACGACAGTAGGTGAGTGACGGCGAGGGAGAATTAAGGTTAGAGTTAGAGAGCATATGAGAGACAGAGAGGAGAGTGACAACGTGGAGGGGTGAGAAATGATTAGGGTTAGAGGTGGGTATATGGTTTAATTAAGGTAAGGAGATCCTGGGCCATTGATAAAAAATGATTAACAGCCAGGATTAGCCAAAATGTTGGGTCAGGCAGGTCGGGTATTGGACCTGGGTTTATTGGGTTGGTTTTAAGGGGTATTGGGCTGGTAGATTTAGGTTAAAATTGAAATTAAAAGAGGCTGTTTGTTAAATACCCAAAACAATAATTTGTAAAATAATTACCAATTGTGAAAAATGACTTTTTCATGCATGGAGATATTTTAAAAATAGTTATTTAGTATTTAAAAATACAATGGACTAATTTTGATTGAAATGATGCAAAAAATGTATGCATGGGCTATAATTGCAAAGTTATTGCAATTATAGCCAGAATGTGCCAATTTAGCTATTTATGAAATAATTTGGACTTAATAGGACCATAAATAGTAATATTAAATCAAGAAATATTTTTGAAATCATTTGTGATGCAATTTTGTAATTATTTATTAGAAATAAAATACTTAGCAAACTTATTAAAAATGTAGAAATTGTGGAAAAATACCAATTGATGATAATGCATGATTTTGAAGACATATGTGTATTTTGAAACTATTTTGGGGAAAAAAAATTGGGTATCAACAACTGCCCCTCTTTACACGAAAAGGATGAAAGAGTTGCCGGGTAAAGATATGATGGCCAATTTTGACCAAGCGAGATGGTTTGGGAGATTTAGGCCGCCCTCTGGCTTCTGAGCTGCCTACATATCCCTGGCTTTATAGGAATCAGGTTGCGTGTAGTTCTGGATTCATCAGCAGAATGTACCGTTGAAGTCATCACAAGAAAGGACACAATGTTTAGGGATAGGCGAAGGAATAGTTTCATGGGAGAAGTCAGGTTTGAGATAGTCGAAGGAACCGGAGCGAGATCGCTCCTGCTGGGATAACAGTTGCTTACCGGGTCACCTGCAAATAGAGAGATACTATGGGCATATATTTGTGTGGAAATTTAAACATGATGCAGATTCCCTTCGGACCATGAAAGTTGTCTTCGGACGGTTGAGGATGACGTTCTTAGACCATGACGTCCTGGGCCTTGAATTGTTCAGTGAGAGATTTGCGGACCATGAAATGATGTTCTCGGGCCATGAAGATGGTGCCACCGAACCATGACGCCTTTGAATAATGATATGCAATTTTGTGAGATCCTCATGCCATGACATGGTGTCTTCCGGCTATGAGGATGATCTCTTTAGACTATGACGCCTTTGGACAAGGTTGCGATGTTTCAGCCCATGAAATGCAATAATATGATGTCAACAAGACAAGGCTTAGTCTTGTGAAGCTGAGGGAAAAGTTTAGCCCGAAAGAAGAGCAAAGTAGATAATGTCGGAGAGACAACACTTAGTCTGGGTGAAGAAGTTAAATTGGAGGCAGAACTTAGCCTCATGCAGGTATGGAGACAAAGCTTATTCTCATGCAAATGAAGTCAGAGATTAGCCTTATGCAGATGGAGGCAGAGCTTAGCCTCATGCAAGATGAAGGCAGAGATTATCCTTATGCAAATGGAGGTAGAGCTTAACCTCATGCAATATGTGGGACATGGCTTAGTCCCATGAAAATGAAGGCAGAGATTAGCTTTGTGCAAATGCGAAGGTAGAGCTTAACCTCATGCAAGATGCGGGACATGGCTTAGTCCCATGCAAATGAAGGCAAAGATTAGCCTTATGCGAATGAAGGCAAGGCTTAGCCTCATGCAAGATGAAGGAAGAGATTAGCCTTATGCAAATGGAGGTAGAGCTTAACCTCATGCAAGATGTGGGAAAAGGGCTTAGTCCCATGCAAATGAAGGCAGAGATTAGCCTTGTGCAAATGTGGAGGTAGAGATTAACCTCATGCAAGATGAAGGCATCTTTTAGACTTATGCAGATGCGGAGGTAGAGCTTAACCTAATGCAAGATAAAGGCAGCATTTAGCCTTATGCAGAAAAATAGAATAAATAGCAGATATTAGCAAAATTTCTTAGCTTGTAGCAGATTTCAGTATTGCGGTTGTTGTGAAGGTTGTGACTTCGAGGCATGTTTATTCTTTGTTCCTGCATCCAAAGGAAAATTGTGAGTTCTGTAAAAGGGGAGGTCGGTTCGTGCCTCCATCGACTTGCTCGACTTGCTTTGCTTGGTCTGAAGATCCTGTTCAAATCATCGGGGTAGCGTTTGCTAAACAGAGCTAGTTTTTGCAAGCAAGCATGCATGGTTTTCAAAGATATAGTAGAATATATTTTAAGAAATTTAGATGAATCAACGACCTTGAGAAGATCCAAGACATTGCAACCTCTTTCGCTATGGAATTTTGAGGTTCCTCCTAAAAATTCTGCCCCAGTTAGATGGATTGATATCTCTGACTGCTGTACATGTTGCGATCGGCTAAACTTGCTTCGGAATTTTGAGGGTCCTTCTCAAAATTCGCCCCAGTCTCTGATTGTGGGGGAAAATAAGATCTTTATTGAATTGTGACCGAACTCACAGGGTTGCCTACGTATCCCCTCTTAAACGAGAATCAGGTCGAGCGTAGTTCAATTTACATCATTTGAGAAAAGCATAAAGAGTTACACATAGTATCGCTTGATTGCATCAGAGTTGATCGGTTTTGGCCAGACTTCTCTGTCCATTTCTACAAGTATAAGAGCTCCTCCTGTTAGTACTCTGTGGACCATGTAAGGACCTTACCAATTAGGAGAGAATTTTCCTGTGGCTTCATCCTGGTGCGGGAAGATCTTTTTCAACACCAGCTACCCCGGTGTGGACTGTCTCGGCTTCACTCTTTTATTGAAGGCTCTGGACATTCTGCTTTGGTAAAGTTGCCCTTGACATACTGCGTTCATCCTTTTTCCATCTATGAGGGCTAGCTTTTCATAACGGCTCTTTATCCATTCTGCGTCGCTGAGCTCATCTTCTTGTATGATTCTCAAGAAAGGAATCTCCATTTCGGCAGGAATAACAACTTTTATACCATAAAACAAGTAGGGAGTTGCCACGGTTGACGTGAGGACTGTGGTGTGGTATCCCAATAAGACGAATGGAAGCTTCTCATCCCATTGTTTGTGATTTTCCACCATCTTTCTTAGTATCTTATTGATATTCTTGTTGGCGGCTTCTACATCCCCGTTCATCTGAGGTCTATAGGATGTGGAATTCTTGTGCTTGATTTTGAAAGTCTCGCACATGGCATTCATTAGATCACTGTTGAGATTGGAAGCGTTGTTAGTGATGATTGATTCTGGAATTCCGAATCGACAAACTATCGGGTCGCGGACAAAGTCTGCCATGACTTTCTTAGTCACCGCTTTGTAAGATGCTGCTCCAACCCATTTGGTGAAGTAATCAATGGCTACCAAGATGAACTTGTGCCCGTTTGAGGCGATGGGCTCGATTGGACCAATGACATCCATTCCCCAGGCGGCAAATGGCCAAGGTGAGCTAGTTGCATTGAGCTCATTTGGCAGCACTTTTATCATGTCTGCATGTACTTGACATTGGTAGCATTCAAGGACATACTGGATGCAATCGGTCTCCATGGTCATCCAAAATTAACCCGAAAATCCAAAGCCATTAGTATGTGGGCCACATGTCCCATCATGTATCTCCTCAAGTAGTTTAGAAGTTTCCTTTGGATCGACACACCTTAGAATTCCCAAATCAGGAGTTTTTCTATATAGGGTTCCTGCGTTGTGGAAGAAACTGTTGGACAACCTCCGAAGCGTACGTTTCTGAGTATGATTTGCATGTTTTGGGTATTATCCTTTTGCCAAATATTCTTTGATGTCGTGGAACCAAGGTTTCCCATCTGTTTCTTCTTCAACATGAGCACAATATGCTGGCTGGCTATGGATCCTTACTTGGATATGATCAATGAAGTTTTTGTCTGGATGCTGTATCATGGATGACAAAGTGGCCAATGCATCCGCAAACTCGTTCTGAATCCCGGGAACATGCCGGAACTCTATCTTCATGAACCTCTTTCTCAATTCCTGCACATGGTGCAGATATGGAAATATCTTGGAATTCTTGGTGGCACATTATCCTTGTACCTGGTGCACAAACAAATCTGAATCGCCGATTACCAACAACTCCTGAATATTCATGTCGATGGCCATGTTGTGTCCCAATATACAAGCTTCATATTCTGCCATGTTGGTGCAGGAAAATGTGAGTTTAGCATATACCGGATAATGTTGGCCAGTTTCTGATACCAAAACGGCTCCAATGCCGACTCCTGAAGTTCGCCGCTCCGTCAAAGAACATCCTCCAACCATCGTAGGACTCAACAATATCTTCTCCTAAGAATAGTACCTCTTCATCGGGAAAATACGTTTTCAGGGGTTCGTATTCTCATTCTGCAGGGTTTTCAGCAAGGTGATCTGCTAGTGTCTGTCCTTTGATTGCTCTCTGAGTCCCATAAACAATGTCGAATTCACTCAACAGGATTTTCCACTTAGCCCACTTGCTAGTGGGCATGGGTTTCTAAAAGATATATTTCAAGGGATCCATCCTTGATATGAGATAAGTTGTGTAGGAACAAAAGTAATGCCTTAGCTTCTGAGTTATCCAGGTAAGATCGCAACAGGTGCGTTCCAGCAGAGAGTATCGTGCTTCATACGAAGTAAATTTCTTGCTCAGGTAATAGATAGTATGTTATTTTCTCACTGTCTCGTCGTGCTGCCCCAGAACGCAGCCAAAAGCTCCATCTAGTACCGCAAGGTAGAGTAATAAGGGTCTACCTGGATCTGGCGGGACCAAAACTAGTGGTGTTGATAGGTACTCCTTGATCTTGTCGAAAGCCTTTTGACAATCTTCGGTCCAACTAGTTGCAACATCTTTCTTCAACATCTTGAAGATTGGTTCACTGTGGACTGGGCTATGAACCGGCTGATGTAATTTAGCCGTCCCAGAAAACTCATTACATCCTTTTTATTCTTTGGTGGTGGCAGCTCGTGGATGGCTTTGACTTTTGATGGATCTAGTTCTATCCCTCGGCGGCTGACGATGAACCCAAGCAACTTTCCGGCAGGGACCCCGAATGCACATTTTGCGGGATTTAGTTTCAAGTTGTATTTCCGCAATCTGTTGAAGAACTTCCTTAAATCTGCTATATGGTCGGTGGCTTTCTTGGACTTGATGATGACGTCGTCCACATATACCTTGATTTCCTTGTGTATCATATCATGGAAGATAGTAGTCATAACCCTCATGTAGGTGGCCCCAACATTCTTTAGGCCGAATGGCATCATCTTGTAACAATATACTCCCCATGGCGTAATAAAAGCTGTTTTCTCAACGTTCTCCTCGTCCATCCAGATCTGGTGGTAACCGGCAAAATAATCCACAAATGACTGGAGTTCATGTTTGGCACAATTATCGATTAGGATGTGTATGTTTGGAAGGGGAAAATCATCCTTTGGACGGGCTCGGTTGAGATCCCGATAATCAACACAAACCCTGACCTTTCCATCTTCGGTACTGGCACGATGTTGGCTAACCATTTTGGGTATTCAACCACCCTGAGGACCTTGACATTTATTTGTTTAGTGACTTCCTCTTTGATTTTAAGACTCATATCAGGCTTGAACTTTCAGAGTTTCTGCTTTACTGGCGGGCACGTTGTATTGGTAGGCAACTTGTGAGCCATGATAGATGTACTTAGTCTTGTCATATCATCGTATGAACATGCAAATATATCTTCATATTCCTTCAAGAATTGCGTGTACTCTTCTTTCTCTGACGGTGACAAGTGGATGCTGATGCGGGTTTCTTTAATAGTCTCTGAATCTCCCAAGTTGATTTCCTCGGTTTCGTCCAGATTGGACTTAGGCTTGTTCTCAAAGTTCTCTACTTCTCTGACGATTTCCTCGGGTATGACATCTTCTTCTTCCGAATCACTATCCTTTTGCTGCATTGTCTCATTGCATGTCACAATCATTGGTTCATCAAGACATGAAATAATAATGTTGTATAGGTAAAAGTATAATAAATATCGATTCATTAAAACATAAAAGCGATTTTCAATAATTTAAACAAACATTTTGGAACACTAGAGATTTTATTTAAAATAGATATGCAAAAGGAAATCATTAGCAAACGAAATAAACAGTGCTTGTTCAACCTTGCTACCCTAGGACTCGTCGGGCCCTGGATGGTCTGACAGTCCAGTTTCTGAGGAATGATCCCTTGCTAGAAGCTTGGATGGTAGGGCCTTCCTCCTCCTCCTCCTCGACAATAACACAACAGTCCATATCCTCGTCCTCCAAGAATAGGTTCCTTAAGGCTGCTAATGCTTCTTCTTCCTCTGATCCTCATATGATGTCGGCTTGTTGGAAAGTCTGTTCCAAATGCAGTATGGGATCCTCCAATGGATAGTAAGGACTGTGCCATGGTGGCGACCAGTCATTGTACTCTTGCCAAGTGTACTGATATCCCATGCCAAAAGTAGTGCCGTGACGCTTCAGCTGTATCGGCTTGGAAATGCCCTGAAGAGTCTTGCTGAGACCCTTGCCACGTTCATATCCACTCCAATTCATCATGGTGGCTATCTTGGTATCCCACAATTTATCTTTATCAATGGAATTGACCCGCTCGCTGTGGTGGTAAGTTTCTCCGCCAAGCCTTCTTCCACCCTCAACTACGGGGATAGTCTGGCGGTTGTAGATGGGGTTGCTCCCATCTCCATGGATAATTACCTCCTGACGATTCCACTCAAATTTTACTGCGCGATGCAAAGTCGATGCCACAGCCTCGACAACATGTATCCATGGTCGTCCTAATAGCATATTGTAGGACGCGAATATATCTAACACCTGAAATTCAACCTCAAACCATGTAGGCAGACAGAGACTGATTTCTCCAATGGTGGCCTTCTGAGACCCGTCGAACGCCTTTACATTCATGGATCCCTCTCGTATTTCATACAGTCCCTTGCGCAACCTCTTTAGTGTTGTCAATAGGTAGATGTTAAGGCTGGACCCTCCATCGATCAGAACCCTAGTAGTGAAGTAATATTCACATTGCACAGTAATGTGCAATGCCCTGTTATGACTCAAACCTTCAGGTGGTAGTTCATCCTCGTGGAAAGTAATCTTGTGACTTTCTAATACCTGCCCCACCATGTTAGCCATCTCTCCGCTTGTGATGCTGTTAGGCACATAAGCTTCATTCAACACTTTCATCAGAGAACTCCCGTGTGCTTCTGAATTCTGCAGGAATGATAAGATAGAGATCTGCGTCGGAGTCTTGTTCAGATGATCTATGACTGAGTATTCCCTGGCTTGCACCTTTCTCTAGAGGTCATCCGGGCCTGTCTCAATGACGGGAGGCCTATTAGAAGCTTGCTTGTTGGACTCTCCCAAGTGTTCGGGAGTGTAGACCCTTCTGGTCCTGGTCATCCCTTGTGCAGCACCAGTTTTTTTAATCTTGGTCTTTCCTCTTCTTCTAGCTTCAGCTACGTAATCCCAAGGCACAACCTTATTGTCAAAAGGCGATATGGTGGATACAGTCACTGTGAGTGGTGTGGCTACTCTTACTTCAAATGGGATAGGTGCCGTGACGGGTGGCACTATTTCAATCTCAAATGGCACAGGCGTATCTGTAGGTGGTGCTACTTCAAACTCGAACAGGACTGATGCGGTTACCTCAACCTCTCCTGACGGCTGTATCTGTACTATAATGGGATTGAATGTAACTGCTGGCTTCTTGGGATCATCACCTTCTCTGATTAACCAGATTGGCCCCTCTGGGTCCCACTCTTCATCCATTTCTATTACATTGGCGCCCCCACCCTTGTGATCTGGGAGGGGGTTATTGCGAACATTAAGAGTAGCCTCCTTTGCCTGGATGATTTTATTGTCAATCATATCCTGGATTTTATCCTTCAACGAGCGACATTCATCGATGGTATTTCCTTTCATGCCGGAATGGTATGCACATGTTTTGTTTGGATTGACCCATTGGGATGGATTCTCTGTGGCTAAAGCAGGGATGGGAGTGACATAACCAACATCTTTTAGACTTTCATAAATATGGTCAATGGGCTCGGCAATGGCGGTATATTGTTTGGGTGTTATGCGGTCAAAGTTTGGTCGAGGTGTTGGGAAATTTTGGCGAGTTGGAGGTGACTGAAAATTAGACAGTTGGAAGTTGTATGTGTGATAGGCAGTGGCTGGTTGGGAATATCTGGGAGATGTGGGTTGATATGTAGGTGGAGGTGATGGTTGATATGTAGGTGGAGGTGCTGGCTGATATGTAGGTGGAGGTGCTTGGTATGCAAGTGGAGAGATTCGATACATCAGTGGAGATTTGGGCCCCTGTGCAACCATTACCATTCCTGCGTCCTTCTTTTTAGATATACTACCGGACTACAGTGCTTCGTTGGTGGCTTGCAGTGCTTCAAATTTGTGACCATCCCGCTCTTGATACCCTCTTCAATCCTTTCACCCAGCTTGATGATGTCGAAGAACTTGTGATTTTCAATCACCATCAGTCTTTCATAATATTGCGGGTTCTGTGCCCTGACGAAGAATTTGTTCATTTGCTCCTCGTCCAACGCTGGCCTAACCTTGGCCGCTTCCGACCTCCAACGAGTGGCATACTCGCGAAAGGTTTCAGTGGGTTTCTTCTTGAGATTCTGAATATAGAAGATGTCTGGTGCATTTTCCGTGTTGAACCTGAATCGGTCCATGAAATCCGATGCCATACTCACCCAATTAGACCACTTCTTAGGATCCTGGATGATGTACCAGGACAAAGCATTCCCTGTAAGGCTCCTCATGAACAATTTCATCCGGATCTTTTCGTCTCTTCCAACTCCGCCCAGTTTGTCACAATAGGTCCTCAGATGGACCCTGGGATCACCGGTACCGTCGAACATTTCGAACTTAGGAGGTTTGTAACCCTCCGATAGTTCCACACCGGGATGTATATAGAGATCTTCATAATTCAATCCTTTGATCCCCTTACCTCCTTCCACGGCTTGAACTCGGCTAGTCAATTTCTTGAGTTCTTCGGCCAAGTTCCTGATGAGCATATCCTTCTCACTGGATTCCAGTGATAAGAGATGGGTTGGGTGGAGTGAGGTAGGGTCTCCATGTATATGGGGTTATTTTGGTGGCCTGGTGCTTGAGCATAGAGGGGATCATTAGTGGAATTCTGGGGTCAGGGATGATTGGTGGAGTGTTTCGTGGAGTGAGGCAAGTGTTTTGTTGGTATTTGTTATGACCCAAGGGGTCATTTTATTAACTAAGACTCCGTTCTAGGCTTGAATTGACGAAAGTTAGAAATTTGGCGATTTCGGTCGACGGTGGAAAATTAGATATCGGAGTCAGAATGGAATTCCGAAATTTGGAGTAGGTTTGTAGTGTCATTTTTTATGTGTGTGCAAAATTTGAGGTCATTCGGACGTGGTTTGGTAGGTTTCGACGTCGTTAGCGAATTTTAAAAGTTTAGAAGTTCTTAAGCTTGAATCCGAGGTTGATTTGGTATTTTGGTATTGTCTTGAGTGTTATGGAGGTTCGACTAAGTTCGAGTAGTGTATATAACTTGTTTGAATTATTGGTTGAGGTCTCGAGGGTCTCGAGTGAGTTTCGAATAGGTTTGGGTTGTGTTGTGCTCGATTTTCTTATGTTTCGATGTCGTTTCTTCAAGCATAAATGATATCATATTGAAAAAATAAGCTTTGGTTTATGTTTTTATTGAAGTATTAGACCCGTATCGTCATTACCGACTCGTAGAAAAAAGAATCATCGAATTTGGACATCGTATGAGGATTTTATAGTCATTTTACTAAGGTTGCCAATTTTTTCCAGATTATTTACGAAATTACCACTGACGGCGTATTTAAAAATCTGCACTATTTGCAAATATTAAAACCTACATAGCTCCTTCATTATAAGGTCAAATTGAGCGATTCAAAAGCCTAATTGACTAGAATTTTACAAGGGATCCATTGGAGGCATAAAAAGCAAGTTTCGGGATCGTTTGACATGAGAAACGAGACAGAATAGCTGGCAGACAAAATATATAAAATAAGGGTTTGCTCATTCGGTCATATTTTGAGTTGGGGAGATCGGATTTGAGCGATTTTGGAGGCAATTTTCACCATAGGGATTCGGGTAAGTGTTCTTTGCTCATTTTTGGTTATATTTCATGAATTCATCTTCGTTTTTGAGATTTGATTGATGATTTGAGGGAGTTAGGTCTTGAGTTTTGGAGAGTTTTAGGTAGAGATTTGAGGGACCAAACAGAGTCTGATTTTGATAAATTTTATAAGGTTAGACTCGGGAGAGGATGAGGGTTTTGATTCTGCCATTTTTGATCGATTTCGAGATATGGGCCTGGGGGTCGGATTTTGGCCAATTTCGGATTTTGCATATTTTGTAGTTTTTATTGTGGAATTCGATTAGTTTGCTTATGTTGATGGTATTAATCTGATTATGATTAGATTCGAGCGGGTTAGAGCAAGACTCTAAAGGAAAAGCTAGAATTGAGCAGTGAGTGGCCTGCGAATTTGAGGTAAGTGCTTGGTTTAACCTTGACTTAAGGGAATAGGAATCCCCAACTTAATTGATACATGAGTGTATAGGTGATGTGACGAGTATCTATGCACCACCAAATTGTCTGTAAGCATGATCCCTTCCCCGTTTCCCATTTATTTGATTCACGGCTTAATTGTTTTATGCTCATTGATGTTTATATGACTACTTGGCTTGGTTAACTTGTTATTAAGTCTAGATTCAATTATTTTGGTAAAGTGTG